>CM055116.1:11507296-11664796 GCA_029206835.1 Rana muscosa
ACAATTATATGTAATTAAAATTCCTGATATAATAGTTGACAGCAGGGCGTTCCAGCACCAACCAAGAGTAACTGTGAGTGCTTACAGTGTTGTGCCAACACCAACAACTAAGGGGCCTATTTCTGCAGAGTATATACGGCAGGTCCCTACTTTCAAACATCCAACTTACAAACGACTCCTACTTGCAAACGCAAGAAGACAACAGGAAGTGAGAGGAAATCTACCACTAGGAAGGAAAATTCTCTCCTGTAAGAATAAATATGGGAGAAAGGTGTCTCCTCTGTACTGATGCTTTATCAGCAATCCTTGTTTCAAGAAAAACACCACATTTCAAAAACAGTTGTCATTAGGACGGAAAGTGAGGTGAAATGTTCTGAACAGGGGCACAGACAGCAAAACAAATGTTACAGGGGTGATAACCCTTACCTATGTTTTCCAAAAAGTTTAAAAATAGATTTTTGGTCTGGAGCTACACTTCAACAATGTACCTGTTCAAAATTACAAACAGATTCTACATAAGAACAAACCTACAGTCCCTGTCTTGTATGCACCGCCTGTATACGGCTGTTCAGAGTATATAGGGCCTTTTTTATTTTATGTGCGGGGTTCCCCTTAATATCCATACAAGACCCAAAGGGGCTGGTAATGGGCTGGGGTGGGGGGGGGTCATGGGGTAGCTATGCCATTTTTCTTAAAGATTTTCATCCATATTACCGGGACCAGACATTACATTAAAGCCGCAAGCAGTTTTAAATGGCTTTTTTTTCCTTTAGAAGTGTCATTTTGTGCAGGGACAGTTCTAAACACGGGAAACACGTGGCACTTCACAGGCATACTTTAGACACCCCCCAGGTACGATATTTAAAGGAATATTTGACTTTTTTTTTTCACTTTATGCATCATTAAAATGACTGCTCCCGGAAAACGACCGTTTTTAAAACTTATTTTTGCATTGATACATGTCCCCTGGTGCAGAACCCGGGTTCCCAAACCCTTTTTAGGACAATAACATGCATAATAGTTTTTATAATTAGCACTTTAGAATTCGAACGTTCGCATCCATTGTATTTAATAGGGTTCTAATGTTCGTTCGAACTTTCGGTCCGTTCGCGGGTTCTGGTGCGAACCGAACCCGGGGGTGTTCGGCTCATCACTATCGGTGGGTCTGATCTGATTAATTGAGCAAGCGGTTCTATTAAAAGGGTAAATAAAAAGAGGGGAAAGTGGGCATCCCTGGCGCGTGCCTTTTTCTATATTGAAGGGGTCAGATTTGCACCCCGCATATTTTATATACGCTCAAGGTTCATCATATAGTGCCGCAATCCATGAATTGTAAATTGTGGGCCAAAGCCCCATTTCTGTAGGGAGTATTGTAAATAAGGCCAGGAAACAGAATCAAAGGCTTTCTTAACATCAATGGAAAGAAAGCAGGAAGGGATGTGATGCCTTTTTGCAATATGTGCTAAAAGAACTGCCCGACATATATTGTCACTTGCTTGGCGTGTAGGCATAAAGCCTACTTGATCATAATGCACAAGGGTCCCTATGATTTTATTCAGATGGGTTGCTAAAAAAAAAATTATATCAAGGTTTAGAAGGGAAATGGGGCGATAATTTGTACAAGAAGTGTCAGAGTGAAGCTTAGCAATCATACAGATGGTTGCTGTCAGTGATTCCTGTCTGAAGGAGTGTCCATCCAATAAAACATTAAAGGCATTAGAAAAGATAGGGGATAGAGTTTCTGTGAATGTTTGATAATATAAGGGCGAGTAACCATCGGGGCCTGGTCTATTATTCCTTTTAAGCTCTTTAATGATTTTTGCTGTGTCCTCCACTAGGATGGGTTTGTCAAGTTGACTTCTTTGGGCATGAGTTAACTCAGGTAACTTGATGTGGGAAAAGAAGGTGTCCGCTTCAGTAGGATTAAATTTATTTGTTTCCATGTATAAAGAAGCTAAGTGGGAACGGAATTTGTGTACAATTTTAATAGGGTTGCTAGTGTGGATGTCCTTAGACAATTTGAGTCGGATTGGTTTGGATGATTTATTTAATTATTTGAGTGCTCTTTCCAGAAATGTACCTGCTTTATTACAAAAGCCATGTCTAGATCGGTTAAGAGATTTCTCAGCTGATTCTGTGAGAAATAAATCATATTCTAATTTAGTTTTTGTGACTTGGGTAGGATTGTCCTGAAAGGATGCAAAGGAGGTGTTGAACTTAGACTCTAGCTTGTGATCAAGGATTCTGCGTTCGCGTTTGAACAATGCGGATTGTCTCTGGAAAATTCCACGTATTACTGGTTTATGTGCTTCCCAAAGTGTTAGTGGGGAGATGCCAGGGGTGATAATGTGTGTTAGATAGATTTTCAGGTCTTGTTCAATAAATAGGCAATGAGATGGGTGCTTAAGTATTGCATCTGGAAGGTACCAAGTACGATCTTGAGCTTTAGGAATAGGTGAAGCTATTGTAGTGAAAACAGTGTTGTGATCCGACCATGTGATAGGGATTATGTCTGATTTAAGTATTTCAGGTATCATCCCTGTAGTTAGAAAGATATGATCAATGCAAGTAAATGTCTTATGTGGATGTGAGTAATAGGTGTATCTTCTCGTAGTCGGATTACATTCTCTCCATTTGTCTACTAAATTATGCTTGGAGAGAAGTTGAGAGAAAGACATCTTGGTTGGGATCGGGGAATGTTGTAAGGCGATTTATCCAAGAATGGAAGGAGGACCTGGTTTGAATCACCACATATGATAGTTGTTCCTATCTTATGTGCAGCCATTACCTGCAACAGGTGTGAGAGAAAGGGAGTGGGCTGCTTGTTAGCGGCATAGTACAAAACAGGGATGAGCCGAACACCCCCCTGTTCGGTTCGCACCAGAACCTGCGAACAGACAAAATGTTCGTGTAAACTTTAGAACCCTATTAAATACAATGGACTCGAACGTTCGAAATCTAAAGTGTTAATTATAAAGGCTAATATGCAAGTTATTGTCCTAAAAAGGGTTTGGGGACCCGGGTCCTGCCCCAGGGGACATGTATCAATGCAAAAAGAAGTTTTAAAAACGGCCGTTTTTTCGGGAGCAGTGATTTTAATAATGCTTAAAATGAAAAAATAAAAGTGAAATATTCCTTTAAATTTCATACCTGGGGGGTGTGTATGATATGCATGTGAAGTGGCGCATGTTTCCCGTGCTTAGAACTGTCCCTGCACAAAGTGTCATTTTTGAAAGAAAAAAAGTCTTTTAAAACTGACTCGCGGCTATTAATGAATTGTCGGCTCCCGGCAATACATACAAAAGTCATTGATAAAAATAAAAAAAAAGCGTGGGGGTTCCCCAGAATTCAATTACCAGGCCCTTCAGGTCTGGAATGGATATTAAGGGGAACCCTGCCGCAAATTTAAAAAAAAATTGACGTGGGGTTCCCCCAAATATCCATTCCAGGCCCTTCAGATCTGGCATGGATTTTAAGGGGAACTCCACCCCAAATTTTAAAAAAAATGGCGTGGAGTCCCCCTAAAAATCCATACCAGACCCCTTATCCGAGCACGCAACCTGGCTGGCCGCAGGGGAAAAGGGGGGGACGAGAGAGCGGCCCCCCCTCCCTCCTGAACCGTACCAAGCCACATGCCCTCAACATGGGGAGGATGTCCCCATGTTGATGGGGACAAGGGCCTCATCCCCACAACCCTTGCCCGGTGGTTGTGGGGGTCTGCGGGCAGGGGGCTTATCGGAATCTGGAAGACCCCTTTAACAAAGGGGACCCCCAGATCCCGCCCCCCCCCCTATGTGAATTGGTAAGGGGTACATTGTACCCCTACCATTTCACGAAGAAAGCGTAAAAAAATGTTTAAAAAAACACACAAACACCTTGAAAAAGTCCTTTATTTAAAAAAAAAAAAAAAAAAAAACAGCGGTGAAATCCAGTGTCCCGCGGCGATCCCGATGTCCAGCGCTGTCCTTCATTGGTTGTGCCTGAGCGGACCTGATGGGGAACTCCCTCTCAGTATTTTAAATGTATAGACCCGCCCCTTCTAAAGTTCCCCATCAGGTCCGCCAGCGGACCAGATGCGGAACATGAGAAGGGGCGGGTCTATACATGTATTACCACAGTGAGAGAAGTTCCCCATCAGGTCCGCTCCCTCGGTATGTCGGACCCGCCTACGTCATTGGCTTGAGCGGGGAACTTCCTTCACTGTGTAATTTAAATTTACATAGTGAAGGAAGTTCCCCGCTCAAGCCAATGACGTAGGCGGGTCCGACATACCGAGGGAGCGGACCTGATGGGGAACTGCTCTCACTTTGGTAATACATGTATAGACCCGCCCCTTCTCATGTTCCGCATCTGGTCCGCTGAGCGGACCTGATGGGGAACTTTAGAAGGGGCGGGTCTATACATTTAAAATACTGAGAGGGAGTTCCCCATCAGGTCCGCTCAGGCACAACCAATGAAGGACAGCGCTGGACATCGGGATCGCCGCGGGACACTGGATTTCACCGCTGTTTTTTTTTTTTTTTTAAATAAAAGGACTTTTTCAAGGTGTTTGTGTGTTTTTTTAAACATTTTTTTACGCTTTCTTCGTGAAATGGTAGGGGTACAATGTACCCCTTACCAATTCACATAGGGGGGGCGGGATCTGGGGGTCCCCTTTGTTAAAGGGGTCTTCCAGATTCCGATAAGCCCCCTGCCCGCAGACCCCCACAACCACCGGGCAAGGGTTGTGGGGATGAGGCCCTTGTCCCCATCAACATGGGGACATCCTCCCCATGTTGAGGGCATGTGGCTTGGTACGGTTCAGGAGGGAGGGGGGGCCGCTCTCTCGTCCCCCCCTTTTCCCCTGCGGCCGGCCAGGTTGCGTGCTCGGATAAGGGGTCTGGTATGGATTTTTAGGGGGACTCCACGCCATTTTTTTTTTAATTTGGGGTGGAGTTCCCCTTAAAATCCATGCCAGATCTGAAGGGCCTGGAATGGATATTTGGGGGAACCCCACGTCATTTTTTTTTAAATTTGCGGCGGGGTTCCCCTTAATATCCATTCCAGACCTGAAGGGCCTGGTAATTGAATTCTGGGGAACCCCCACGCTTTTTTTTTATTTTTATCAATGACTTTTGTATGTATTGCCGGGAGCCGACAATTCATTAATAGCCGCGAGTCAGTTTTAAAAGACTTTTTTTCTTTCAAAAATGACATTTTTTGCAGGGACAGTTCTAAGCACGGGAAACATGCGCCACTTCACATGCATATCATACACACCCCCCAGGTACGAAATTTAAAGGAATATTTCACTTTTATTGTTTCACTTTAAGCATTATTAAAATCACTGCTCCCGAAAAAATGTCCGTTTTTAAAACTTCTTTTTGCATTGATACATGTCCCCTGGGGCAGGACCCCGGTCCCCAAACACTTTTTAGGACAATAACTTGCATATAAGCCTTTATAATTAGCACTTTAGATTTCTCCCATAGATTTTTCGAATTTGCCGCGAACACCCCAATTTGTTCGCTGTTCGGCGAACGGGCGAACAAGCAATGTTCGAGTCGAACATGAGTTCGACTCGAACTCGAAGCTCATCCCTAGTACAAAACTATGGTAACTGCTGTGTCCATTATGTGTCCCGTGAGAATTAAATATTGCCCTTCAGGATCTTCGATTTCTGTTTTAAGAGTGAAAGGGGTGGAGCGGTGGAAAGCTATGAGGGTTCCACGTTGTTTGGTAGTAGCTGAGGCCGTAAATACTTGCGGGTAAAAGGAACTTATAAATTTAGGAGTGGAATTCACTGTAAAGTGAGTTTCTTGCAAACACAGTATATGTGCTTTCCTAGCGTGAAAAGAGCGTAACGCTTTAGATCGCTTCTGCATTATGTTGATACCCTGAACATTCAGGGATAGAATGTTTAGAGCTGCCCTAACCCTAACCCTAGGAAATTTTATTTACCAAATATCTTGTGTGTCTGACCGGAGGGATCAACCCAAGTGGACATGAAGGAGGGTAAGAGTAAAGCGGACCCAGGATAGAAGTAAAGAGAAAACAGAAAACAAACAAGGTTAGATAAAACATTTTTTGAATAAATTTATGATAAGATACAAAAATTGCCCGTAATAAGGAATATAATTCCCTATCAGGGGATGAGGGGCCAACGTCGAACACCCACATATTATGGGTGGGTGATCGAGGGAGGCACAATAGAACGCACGGAACATCCGTGTATGGGAGAAAAGCCATATTTAAGAAACATCATTACGATGTTTAATTATATAGCAGCAAGGCAACAGGTATATGCTGAATAAGTTGCACTGGAACATACCTAAGGGGTAAAAGAATAATATATGCAACTGATATCTTCCAACAAGAGGCCAATTTGATTAGGAAGGAGAGGCTGTTAGGAAGAAGGTAAGGGATAATGAGGGGATTATGTATCTGAATATGGGAGCACTAAGCAATAAGAGCTATAACAACCCTGGCATGAGTATGTATACCTTTACAGTTAAAATCCCAATAAAGGGATAGAGGGCATATGGAAAGGTGACCTTTGCGATAGTTGAATGAAATACCAAATTAAGTTTGATCAAATGATCAAATGACCAAATGATATCAATAATTAACTATTAGTACTAATAAAGATAACATAAGGCTAGAATGATCAGTGAGGCTGAGGGGGCTAGGGAATTTGATACCTTGTTTCCTATTATCTGAATACCAAAATACAGCCTGCGCCTAATCTTATGGGTAGTATGCAACATTTCCACTAATAGCATGTCTAGCCAGCCAAACTGTTGAATGAAAACTATTTTAGAGGGCAATAGGGGTCCAACCAGGGCCATAAGAGTACAATGATCGTCAATTATTGAGATTTATGAAGCAAAACATAGCATAACAATGTAGGAATGAGCCATTTTAGGCCATGTAATAGACACTCAGAAACACCTCTCAAAGTCAGAGATTGGAGGAGTGTTCAATGGAAAATTGCTGTCAATCCATAGAATCTTCTTGATCCAGAGGAGGAGAGGCGAAGCGACCTCTCTTATGGGAATGACGATTTTCATTTTTCCCCAAGGATTGGGAAGAGTTGTGTGGAGAAGAAGAAGAAGAGGCTGATCTTCTGTGTGAAGCATTGGTATTGGGTCTGGCCTCCACCAGATGTAGGTCTTGCAGTGCCTGTTGAAGTTCTTCTGAAGGTCTGCAGGTGTATTTGGAGCCCTTGTAAACAAAACAAATGGAGAACGGGAAACTCCATTGATACGAGATGTCATTGCAGCTCTACTAATTGAGGCTTCATTGCACGTCGTTTGGATATAGTTAATTGGGACAAGTCAGCAAAAAGATGATAATTGTGACCCTGAAAGGTCAGGGTGTTTTTCTCATGAGCTGCAGCCAAAAGTTGTTCCTTTGTGCGATAAAAATGGAACTTTGCGATTATATCGTGTGGAGGGCCATCTGATTTTTTGGGTGTGAGGGCACGGTGGACTCTGTCCATTTCAAGGCATTCTATAGGTATGGCCGGTTGGAGTTCTTGAAATAGAGCAGTAACTGTAGAAAGCACGTAGGTTATTGATTCAGAAATGCCCCTGATGTGCAGATTAGAACACCCGGCTCTGTTCTCATAATCCTCCAATCTGCTTTGTAGTATTGAATTTTCTTCTTTAATATTTTCCAGTTCAGTCATAAAATCCTGAGCAGTATTTTCTATTTAATCCATTTTGAGTTCTAATGCTGCTGTCCAGTTACCCAGCTCCCTTATTTCTTTAGTCAGACTGAGTAATGTGTTCAGATGTCTGCTTTAATGGCTTTATGAACCTTTTTTTTCAAAATGTTTCAAAAGAGCTGGGGGAGCAGAAGAGTCTTGAGAGGAGCTTTGTGAGAAAAGTATTTCTGTGTCTGACTCCCCTGGAGAGTCTAGCTGTAGCTGTTTTTGCTTATGTGAGCATGCTGAGGTAAATTAGGATGAGGGGGCGGCACCATTTTCGCTGAGGCCCGTGTCTGTGCCTCTTTAATGGAGGTGCTTTTTACTTTATCACGGCTTACTCCTAGCACCATTGTGTCTTTCAAACGGAGCTCCAGTATCCTGGCAGCTAGCAGGATATAATGAATGTATTCATTGCCGGCGGGTTCGGGAAAGACAGCGGCTAATCTCCCTCATGGAGCGGAGCTCTAACAGTGCATGTCCACCCTGTTAGACTCTGCGCATGCGCTCTCCAAGTTTGCACATTTTAGACTTTTAGCTGATATTGCAGGTTCACTAACAGACATAAGGGGCAACCTATAATGCAGTGCATACTTATTGCCCCTAGTCAGCTGAGTCACAAGAGACAATAATTAAATAAAGTAAGGTATAACCCAGACCTCTTCTTATATAAGGGTGGCCTTACAGCAGCCATATTGTCAGTGTGTGTGTTGGAATTGTTAGGGACGGCTGACAAATCATTAATACATTTTTCTGCCTCTTCAGCAGAACATTTCAGCTTTTGGACCTTGCCTTGTCCCACTACACATCAAATAAAAAAACAAACAGGTCTACAATACCATCTGCTGAATCACAGATTTATTGTCAAAGTAGAAGGCACAAACAGTCAGACATCAATATAGAGACATTGGCTTGCCTCACATAGAAAGGTTTCTATACTTATTTCAAATTGTCAAATTCTCATTAGAGAATTTAAAATCCTCATTAGGAATTAGGATACTGCACAGGATACAGCAATGTAAAAATGTCCAGCAGCAGGATAGTTTTAATCAGGGATAATAGGCCTAACTGGTGTATGCCTGTATAGAGAGAATAAGATGAAGCTAGCCAGCATTTGAAATCAATCCAGTGCATCCAATCACATCCCAAAATATACTGGAAAATATGAAGAGAAATGCCCCTGGGATAGTAGGGATTGGCACAATAATATGGATTGAACAGTTGAGTATGTAAAAGTACAAAAAGTTTTATTACAAGCAATAGTCACAGAGTTGACAATATACAAAAATTGTGAGGAGAATTTAAAACAAAATCAATAAACTGACATGAAATATTGGAAATGCCAAAATACATAATTTCACATCCATAATGTTTGACAAGGGGGTCAGTACAGAAGGGGATGAATAGATACCGACATGTTTCGGATACAGATGGCATGGTTTATTCAAGGCTCATATGTATATATTCCTCCTTCAGGGTTTATGTAAAGGCAAACAATATGTAAATGTGTTTTCTAATAGAAGAAACAAGAACATTGTGTCAATATACAAGTAAATGGAATAGTATATTCCTTTAAATTTCTCTTTGTTTACATATTTAAAACATTCTGCATAATAACAAAGAACATTCAATAGTCTTTTAACTGTGTGTTAGTTAGAGGAAAAAGAGGAAAAATGCATGATACTTACATCTCAAAATGATCTTAAAATGCAAGGGCACGAGAAAAGGCACGTCAGTTGAATGAATCCTCGAGGATCTGGAAGCCCAATCCAAGGAATGAATATACACAGTCAAAAAGTAAAAAGACTTCAAATGAAAGCCTGGCCCTTTAAGAGGAGGAATACAGAAAAGTATATACTGCTATCCAATTGAGTGTTATGGACTGCAGGTACCTCCCAACAGGGTAGTTAGGCGTGTTGTGGTGTCTTGAACCAAATTAATCCACACGGCGCATCAAAGCTCACAAAGGTGGTCAAACAAAAGCGAGGTGTAAGCTAAAAGGTGATAGGGAAAATGAGAGTATAAGTGATAGGAACCACTAGTTTCCAGATGGGTATTAAAATCCCATTAGATTGAAAAGGGGGGTCTAGATTGGTATTGTAGATGGATAGAAATTCCCCATACCTTAGCTCATAGTTTGACGCTGTGTGTGTGGATACTGGCTGTGATGCAGAGTGTGACCATCACAGCTGGGGTCTAAGTAAGCCAGCAGGTATGTCTAAGCCAATCAAATTGATTGAAAATTGGTGCCAAATAAGGGGCGGGGGAAGGGGGCGGAGGGAAGCAAGTAGTATTGGGCCATTCTGCTCGGTTCATCCTACAGAGGTATAACATCTCGCTTGGACGTAACCACCCTCCGGCCCTCGCGGCGTCCGGCACCACCGCGCGGGATGCGCAGTGATGTCAGACGTCGACGCGACCGCCAGCACCTGTATGACAGAAGTGACTGAGCCGGGATAGGCTCAGGGCGCATGTGTGTCAGAGGAAATGAGCTCTGAAACAAGCCTCAACACTGGGTGCCAATCAGATGGCCGGGAAGGATCGGAGCCAAGGGATAGAGACGGCCAAGCTGGATACAGGCTGCAGACGCATGTAAACAGGAGGATGTTGACTCCTGTATTCGAAATCCACCTTGTTTGCACTCAAAAATATGAGTGCTGCCCCAGGAGACCGAGGCCTGTTGGGGCTCCAGGGTGCTAGGGAGCCTCGATGCACCACGTAGACCCGGCAAGACAACTACACAAGAAAAAAAGAAAAAAAGAGATAATATTGTATATATATATATATATATATATATATATATATATATATATATATATATATATATATATATGTAGAATGTATATATAATTGGTAGATAATCATAAAGTTTCCTTTGTTGAGATACATTTATGAGCTCCTGGAGGATTCATTCTTACATGTTTGACAGATTGCCTAGTTCAGGTGTCAGATATCTATAAATAGAATATAGCAATAACAATGCAGTTTAGTAAAGAGTGCATGTTGTACATTAGAGATGATATGCATTTAAAGACACAGTACTTGTAAAAGTATAGAGTATCAATACTGGATGGAGATGTTCCAAAATATGCAGAATGGAATGTGGGTAGCAGGATGAAAACAATTTTTTTCGGCAGTGCATTTGAAATTCAAATTTTTAAATTCAAATTTTGGAATTTGTCTATAGATTTTATTATATTATATTGTTTTCGAAATTATGGATTTTAGAAAGTGGAGATAAAAATGAAAATAAAAATAAATGTGAAAATAAATATGAAGGGGGTTGTGAGGGGAAGATGAGGGGACGGGGAAAGGGAAAAACATGGAAGTGGTGGGAGAGGGGAAAAGGAACAGCATGACCTAATAAGAACCAATAGCTTAATGCAACATTTCTCTATCAAAAATTCCAGAGGAAAAGCTAGGTAAAAAAGGTTTAAAGTTTAAAGCCTGATTGAGTCCTGGGGCATAGTAGCATTCAAATTTGAGATCCATCTCAGCTCCCGTTGAAGGAGGAGCTTGTCAAGCCCCCCCCCCCCGAGAGATGTGATGCATTAGATTCAGGACAAATACCTTGATTTTTGGACATATAACGGCATGAATCTGAAGGGCATGTCTACCCAGAGTTAAATCTGGGTCACTGTCTTGCATGGCCTTCAGATGGCGGTAGAGTCTCTGCCATAGTTTTTGGGTAGTTTTCCCTATATATAAACAATTACAGCTACATGTTAGTAGGTAACAACTCCTGTGGTTTGACAGTTGGCGTAATGTTTGGGAAAAAATCTCATGCCATTCGGTAAATATATATCTCTATTGGTGTTAATGTGTTTACAGTTCACACACGAACCACAAGGAAAAGTTCCTACATTTTTACATGGATCTCCTCTGGTGGAATCTCAAAATTCACTTTGGAGGAGTACATCCCCAGTAGATGTGGCTCGTCTATAGGTTATAGCTTTTCTAGGAGGCAAAAGAGTCCGACCACAGGGTCTGAAGTCAGTAAGTGCCAATATTTTTTACAAATATTGGCAATTTGGGCATAGTCATTATGTGGTGATAATTAGATTACTAATATCGGTAGTCTTTACTTGTTTGGGTGACAGGAGTTCGTGTTGACTTCTGGTTTGGGTACGTTTGAATGCCTTTTTAAAGCGCCTATGGCTGTATCCTCTCTCCAAGAGACGTTTTCTAAGATTGTTTGCTTCCCTTTTATAGTTCATTGGATTGGAACAGTTACGTTTAATCCTCAGGTACTGTCCATAAGGAATAGATTCTACCAATGGTTTGGGATGAGAACTCGAAGAATGCAGTATGGTATTACCGGCTGTGGGTTTACAAAAGAGTTTGCAGGATAACATGTTCTCACAGTCTTTGAAAATTTCTACATCCAGAAATGTAATATTAGTTGGGTCAGAGGTCATAGTAAATTTTAGATTGAATTTGTTGACATTTAGGGCCAAGAGACATTCATCAAGTAGTTGTTGTGAGCCGTTCCAAATGAGGAGGATGTCATCTATGTACCTGTGCCGCATGACAACGTGGCACAGGTACATAGAGAGACCCTCATCTGAAAAAATGGTCCGTTCCCACTCCCCCAGGTACAGGTTGGCGTAGCCAGGGGCACAACAGGTGCCCCTGGCTACGCCCTGCACCTGGAGGAATGCTTGGCCATCAAACATGAAGAAATTATGTTTGAGTATGAAGTCCAGAGCTGAAATAATACATTTATTGATTAAGTATTCAAGATGACTAGTCTGGGAAAGAACTTGGCTGACAGAAGATAATCCCAAGGAATGCGGGATGGAGCTGTACAACACTTCTATGTCAATACTGACGAGAATGGATTCCTGGGGTACCTGAACCCCTTCGATGATGCGTAGTAGGTGAAGAGTGTCGCATACGTATGTTGGTATACTAGAGACAAAGGGTTTTTAGTGTTCGTCTACCAAACAAGATATATTTTCTGTAATTGCTCCATTGCCCGATATTATAGGGTGACCGGGAGGGTTTTGTGCATTTTTATGAATCTTAGGGAGGGAATAAAATATGGGTATTCTGGTAAAAGGGGTACGAATAAAGTCTAAGGTTTGCCTGGAGATAATTTTACTCTGGAATGCCGTATCCACGAGATCATACAATTGTTGGTTATAGGCTTTAATGACATCAACACTTACTGGGCGATACCAATTATGGTTGCTCAGGATGTTGGAACACATTCGGCTATATTGTCCATTAGTACTATGTTGCCTCCTTTATCAGATGACTTGATCGTTATGCTGTGATTTATAGATACATTTTTAAGGGCAAGTTTTTCATTCCAAGTAAGGTTTGTATGATCTAGGGATATGGGCTCCAGGGCCCTGATCTCCTGGCAAGTACTTTTCCAAAAATTTGCCACTCCATGATTGGAGCTTGGGGAATGATATAGCAGTGAAGTTTTCTTAAAAGATGATTTGGGGATGTTGGTCCTACTTGTTTCAGAAAGATCAGTATCCTGAAGGAGTAATTCTAGATCCAGACGAGTATCGATAAGATCTCTGGGCTCATTTTCTTCAAGTAATGACTTTAAATTCTTTAATGCCTGTCTTTCACTAAAGGTGTGAAATTCCTGTGCGTCTGGGTCAGTTTTTTTGAACATACTTTTTAGGAGTAGTTTGCAAGTGTATAGGTGAAGGTCTTTGGTGACTTTAAATTTGTCAATGGGTTTGTTTGGACAAAAGGTTAACCCTTTGGATCGCACAGAGATCTCATCTAAAGTAAGAACATGTGAAGACAAGTTAATAATAAAACTGGTGTATGACAACTTTTATCTTATCCGTTGGGATAGGGGGTTTGGTGAATGATGGGCGGTGGTTTAGGTGCACACTGTTCTTTCACTGTCCCTAACAACACTGATAATAAAGCTGCTATGACCCCACCCGTACATCGATAGGTCATCCATTTCTTCATCCATTCCATGTGCGCCGCATTAGAGGTTGTTCTCTATTTTTGTGGTGAGCCTGGATTTTTTTTTCGATTCCCAAACATTTTGAATCCCAGAGAATTACCCCAAATCAATGGTAACTGCTAAACCTCATTCCTACACCTATATTTATATTAAATTCATTTTATGAATAATACTATTAATATTATTAATAATAATAATAATAATAATAAACATGGCATTCTTGGCCATCAAACTTCTAATTTTTACTGCTTCATGTACAATATGTCATAATGTTTTTTTTTTTTTTTAACCTTCACTTTCTACAGTGCTGACAAAGATGGTTTCTGTGTATTTTATGTTTGACCTTTTTTTTTCCTACTCTATAAGTAGATTCATATTTCAGTCTATCAGTAATAAATAACAGAATTATTCTTTATAAACCTGACACTCTCACAGCCTTCAGCTGAGCCATGAAGTCAGTGTCAGGATCCTGGGCTGCTGTCAGTGATAATGAGGTTGGGAGAAGAGGAAGAAGTCATTGGAGTCTATCAGAGACTCGGCCATGTTGTCTTCAGATATCCACTTAGAATATTGTGGTTGTTGGATTTGTGTGTGACCTCCTGCACGTCTGACACCCAGAACTCTGCTCACCACTGTGATATGACTATGAGGAATAGGGATGGGCCGAACACCCCCCGATTCGGTTCGCATCCAGAACATGCGAACGGACCGAAAGTTTGCGCGAACATTCAAACACTGTTAAAGTATATGGGACTCGAACATGAGAAATCAAAAGTGCAAATTTTAAAGGCTAATATGCAAATCATTATACTAAAAAGGGTTTGGGGACCCGGTCCTGCCCCAGGGGACATGTATCAATGCAAGAAAAAGTTTTAAAAACTGACGTTTTTTCAGGAGCAGTGATTTTAATGATGCTTAAAGTGAAAAATAAAAGTGAAATATTCCTTGAAATATCGTATCTGGGGGTGTCTATAGTATGCCTGTAAAGTGGCATGTGTTTCCCGTGAACAGTCCCTGCACAAAATGACATTTCTAAAGGAATAAAAGTCATTTAAAAACTGCTTTAGGCTTTAATGTAATGTCGGATCCCGGCAATATGGATGAAAATCAGTGAGAAAAACGGCATAGGTACCCCCCCCCCCCCTCAGCCCATTACCAGGCCCTTTGGGTCTTGTATGGATATTAAGGGGAACCCCGAACCCAAATAAAAAAAAGGAAAGGCGCTGGGCCCTCAGGCCCTATATACTCTGAACAGCAGTATACAGGTGGTGCAAACAAGACAGGGACTCTAGGTTTGTTCTTACGTAGAATCTGTTTGTAATTTGGAACAGGTACATTTTGTAAGTGTAGCTCCAGCCAAAACATCGATTTTAAAGCTTTTTGGAAAACATAGGGAAGGGTTATCACCCCTGTAACATTTGTTTTGCTGTCTGTGCCCCTGTTCAGAAGATTTCACCTCACTTTCTGTCCCAATGACAATTGGATTTTGAAAATTTGGGTTTTTTAAGGGAAACAAGGATTGGTGATAAATCAGTGGAGGAGATACCTTTTTCCCATATTAACTCTTACAGGAGAGAATTTCCCTTCCTAGGGGTAGATTTACTCTCACTTCCTGTTGTCTCCCTCCGTTTGTAAGTAGGAGTCATTTGTAAGTCGGATATTTGAAAGTAGGGGACCGCCTGTATATACTATACAGCCTGCCCTATATACTCTGCAGAAACATGGGCCTTAGGTGTTGGTGGTACCAGAACATTATGAGCCCTCACAGTTACTCTTGGTGGGCTCTGGAGTGGGCCCTGATGTGAAAAATTATATCAAGAATTGTAATTACATGGCCTTGTTGAACAGGGGTAAAAAAAATTGGGCCTTTGGTGATGGTGGTGGTGCCACAACACTGTAAGCCCTCACAGTTACTCTTAGTGGGTGCAGGAACGGGCCCTTCTGTGAAATATTACATCAATAATTGTAATTACATGCCCTTGTTGAACAGGGGTAGAAAAATTGGGCCTTTGGTGGTGGTGGTGGTGCCACAACACTGCAACCCCTCACAGATACTCTAGTTGAGCGCAAGAACAAGCCCTGCTGCAAATTATTACGGCAAAAATTGTAAGTACACGCCCCTGTTAAACAGGGGCAGAACAATTGGGCATTATGCACTGGTGCTGGTACCAAGAACCAAAAATGTTCTTAGAAGCTATCAACATGAACATTGAGGAGGAATAGGATAGTCACTCAGCATAACAGGATAGTCACTCAGCATCAGCATAGTCAGTCTTGAAGGGATCTCACATTCATAAAAAAATTAATCGGTTATATCAGCATCAGGTGCTTGGTAGCTCGTGATCCAAGACTGATTCATTTTTATGAAAGTGAGCCGATCAACTGAGTCGGTGAACAGGCGCACTCTGTGATCAGTTACAAAGCCTCCAGCAGCACTGAATGTGTGTTCTGAAAGAACGCTGGATGCAGGACAGGCCAGTAGCTCAATTGCATACTGTGCAAGCTCTGGGCAGTGATCCATCCTCATGACCCAGTAACTCAGTGAATTTTCGGTGGGAAAGGTCTCCAAGTCTGATCTTGCCCCTAGGTATTCCTGCACCATGTAAATCAGACGCTGGCGATGGTTGCGGGAACCGATCAGACCTTGGGGCTGCGGACTAAAAAATTGTCTGAACACATCGGTCAGATGGCTACCTTCTCCATCGCTCCTTCTGTGACTGACCGAAGCCTCATCAACACGTTGTCCAGGACCAGGAATTTGTAACCTCCCGGGCTCTGGAAACGCGTTGCACAAACCTTTCTGCAAGGCCTCCCGAAAAAGTTTCATCCTCTGCTCCCTCTGCGACGGCTGGATAAGTTCTGCAACCTTACCCTTGTAACATGGATCAAGAAGGGTTGCCAGCCAGTAGTAATCCCTCTCCTTGATCACACGAATCCGAGGGTCCTTTCGCAGGCTTTGCAGGATCAGGGAGGCCATGCAGCGTAGGTTTGCTGAGGCATTCGATCCGGAGTCCTCTGGGTCACTAAGGGTGACATGATCCGCAGCCACCTCCTCCCAGCAAGTCTATGGGTTTCTGGGGACTGTAAATGATCCCTTGAAGACTGCTGCTGATGCTGAGTGCTAGGCTCCACCTCCATGCTGACACAATCCTCATCCTCCTCCTCCTCCTGTGTGAGTGGCGGGCCCGCAGGAATGCTGTCTGGATAAAGGGGGCCTTGAGAGGTAAGGAAGCCCTCCTCTTCCTCCCTCTGTTCTGCCTCAAGTGCCCTGTCCATTATTCCATGCAGCGTGTGCTCCAACAGGAAGACAAGAGGGATAGTTTTACTGATGCATGCACTGTCACTGCTCACCATCCTCGTGGCCTCCTCAAATGGTGCCAGGACAGTGCATGCAACCCTTATCATGACCCACTGGCGTGGCAAAAAAAACAAGCCCCCTGGCCCTGTCCTGGTGCCATATTGGCACAGATACTCATTTATGGCCCTCTGCTGCATGGGCAGCCACTGCAGCATGGCCAACGTTGAGTTCCACCTGGTGGGCATGTCACAGATTAGGCGGTTCTTGGGCAGGTTCAATTCCTTTTGTAGGTCAGCCAGCCGAGCACTGGCATTATATGACCGGCGTAAATGCACACAGACTTTCCTGGCCTGCCTCAGGACATCCTGTAAGCCCGGGTACCTGCCCAAGAACTGCTGCACCACCAAGTTAAGGACGTGAGCCAAACAGGGCACATGGGTCAGGTGTTCCTGTCGGAGGGCGGAGAGGAGGTTGGTGCCATTGTCTAAAACCACCATTCCTGGCTTAAGCTGGCATGGCGTCCACCACCTCTGAGCCTGCCCCTGCAGAGCTGACAGAATCCCTGCCCCAGTGTGGCTGCTGTCCCCCAAGCACACCAGCTCAAGCACCGCATGGCATCTCTTTGCCTGCGTACTTGCATAGCCCCTTTAACGCCTACGGAGCACAGCTGGTTCCGAGGACAAAGCACAGGAAGAGGCCATGGAGAAAGAAGAAGAGGAGGGGTGGAGAAAAGAGGTGTGTCAGAATCACCAGTAGTAGCATTTTGGAGGCGTGTTGGCGGAACAACCTCCAACACTACTGCACCTGGTCCTGCATCCTTCCCAGCTGCCAGCAGCGTCACCCAATGCGCCGTGAAAGATAGGTAACATCCCTGTCCATGCCTGCTGGACCATGAGTCAGTGGTAATATGCACCTTACCGCTGACCGCCCTGTCCAGCGAGGCCAAGACATTGCCTTCCACATGCCGGTAGAGAGCCGGAATCGCCTTCCGTGAGAAAAAGTGGCATTTGGAAACCTGCCACTGAGGAACCGCACATTCCACAAACTCACGGAAGGGGGCAGAGTCTACCAACTGAAAAGGCAGCAGTTGAAGTGCTAGCAATTTAGCCAAGCTAGCATTCAACCGCTGGGCATGTGGATGGCTGGGAGCGAACTTCTTTCGGCGGTGCAGCAGCTGGGGCAGGGAAATTTGCCTGGTACAATCTGACGTCGGTGTACCGATAGCAGATTGCCCGCAAGTACTTGGCTGTGACACACCTAATTCTACACCTTCATTCCTCTCAGTGCTGGTTTCAGAGAGGACTGAAGGTATAGTGGGGTTGGAGATCCCAGATGATGAGGAGCATGGAGAGGTCCGCTTTGTTCTTTGGTGTGGGTCTTTTAGGTGTGCTTGCCAACGAACTGCATGGCAGGTTGACATATGTCTGATCAAGCATGTGGTGCCCAAGCGGGTGATGATTTTGTCACGTGAGATACGCCTGAGACACATGTTGCAAATAGCAGCGCTGCGATATGATGCACTCGTCTCAAAAAAGGTCCACACCAAAGAACTTTTGGAATAACGCACAGAGACAGCAGCGGCCTGCACATGCAGAGCTCTGCGGTGTGATGCTGTCGGTGTGCTGCCCTTAAGCTGGCCCCTGGAGGGCATCCTGCCTCATTGGAGATGTGCCTCCTCCTCCTCCTCCTCCTCTCTCCTATCAGGCACCCACGTAGAGTCCGTGACCTCATCATCCCCTCCCTCCTCATCACTGTAGCAAACCTGGCAGTATGCTGCAGCTGGGGGAACATGACTGCCAGATTGCTCTCCTTGTTGGGCACCCCCTCTCTCTGGGCTCACGTTACTACCCCCTTTGTCTGGGCTCACATTACTGCGTTCCTCTAGCTGGGTTCCATCATCGGAGGCTTCAAAACGCTGGGCATCCTCCTGGAGCATGTACCCAACACTGTGGTCAAACAGTTCTGGGGACTCCTCAGGAGGACATGGTGGGGCTAGGGAAGGAGTGACTGATGCCATTGAGCCGAGGGAAGAGGCCGCATTGGCAGCTGCTTTGCCAGACAAAGTACCCTGAGCCTGGGGATGCACCATGTCCACGACCAGCACTGTTGCCTCTAGACACAGAGCCTGCTTGCCCTCTTTTATTGGCTCGTGACTGTCTGCTTCTCTTTGTTTGCCTTCCAGACATACTAATGGCCTGCAGTGAGATGTAGCTGCACAAAGGTGGGATGTATATATATATATATATATATATATATATATATATATATATATATATATTGATCTATAGTGATTATACTGCAGCTAGCAGAATCAACTGCCTGCTGTAATATTAGTATGAGAACACCAGCAATTGTCTTCAGTTAGTTTTAGGTGCACACTGTGCAGAGGACACAGTACACTAACTGAAAATACTTGCAGCTCCCTGCCTGTGGTATTAGTATGAGAACACCACCAATTGTATTCAGGTTTCTTTAAGTAAACACTGTGCAAAGGACAGAAGTACACTAAATGAAATTAATGCAGCTCCCTGCCTGTGATTTTATTATGAGAACACCACTAATTGTATTCAGGTAAGCTTTAGGTGAACGCTATGCAAAGGACACTAAAGCAAAATACTGCAGCTCCCTGCCTGTATTTGTATCAGAACACCAGCAATTGCATTGCGGTAAGCTTTAGGTGCACACTGTCCAAAGGACACTAAAGCCTCGTACACACGGCCGAGATTCTCGTCGAAAAAAACATGTCGTTTTTTTCAACGAGATTCTTGGACAAGAAACTTGTCCCGGCCGAGTGTACACACGCTCGATTCAAAGAACCCGAGGTTCTTTGAATGGAGCGTACGCAGTGATGTCATCGACTACGACGAGCATGCGTTCGTCATATTCGATGCCATCGCCGCCATCTTGGTATACCCTACCTATGCCTAGGAAGCTACCGCGCATGCGTCGAATTCATTTCGAACATGCACGGGCTTCCCGGAGGACAGGTAAGTGTACACACACTCACTTTTCTCGTCGAGAAACAGGCTGACAAAAATCTCGACGAGAAAATAGAGAGCAGGTTCTCTATTTTCTCGTCGAGATTACTTGTTGGTTTTCTTGACGAGAAACCATACACACGAACGAATTTCTCGGCAAGACATCTCTGCCAGCAAGTTTCTTGCTGGTTCTTGCCGAGAAACTCGGTTGTGTGTACGAGGCCTAAAGCAACATTCTGCAGCTCCCTGCCTGTATTTGTATTAGAACACCAGCAATTGTATTCAGGTAAGCTTTAGGTGCATACTGTACAAAGGACACTAAAGCAAAATACTGCAGCTCCACGCCTGTATTTGTATCAGAACACTAGCAATTGTATTGCGGTAAGCTTTAGGTGCACACTGTGCAAAGGACACTAAAGCAAAATACTGCAGCTCCCTGCCTGTATTTGTATCAGAGCACCAGCAATTGTATTGAGGTAAGCTTTAGGTGCACACTGTGCAAAGGACACTAAAGCAAAATACTGCAGCTCCCTGCCTGTATTTGTATCAGAACACCAGCAATTGTATTCATGCAAGCTTTTGGTGCACACTGTGCAAAGGACACAGTACACTAAGTGAAACACTGCAGCTAGCACAATCACCTGCCTGCCTGTCAGTATAGAGAATAACAGGAATGGATCTAACTAAACTGAATACAGTGTGTAAATATATATATATATATATATATATATATATATATATATATATATATATATATACACACACACACACACACACACACACAACACCTAGGATGCATATATATCCTCTACACACTGTAACTGCAGCTAACTGACTCGCCTGCCTGCTCTATCTAACTCAAATCAAATTACACTGTCTCTCTCTGTCTCTTTCCTTTAACCAACGCCGCGCCACTCGAATTTGGCGCGAACGGCCCATAATGTTCGAAGATCGGCGAACGGCCGAACAGACGATGTTCGAGCCAAACATGTGTCCACTCGAACTCGAAGCTCATCCCTAACCAGGAACGGTCTGCAGTGAGATCTAGCTGCACAGGATACAGTGTGTATATATATATATATATATATATATATATATATATATATATATATATATATACACACACACACACACACACAGACAAAGCTGGGATGTATATATATACTGAATACACTGCAGCTAACTGAATCAACTGCCTGCCTGAAGTACACCAGGAACAGGGACGGTCTGCAATGAGATCTAGCTAAACTGGATACAGTGTGTATATATATATATATATATATATATATATATATATATATATATACACACACACACACAAAACCGGGATGCATATATATATATATATTGTAATGTTCGGGGAACCAGCTAGATCACAGGATACTGGCTTTTCAAACAAAAGGACGTTTATTTAAACTTAAATGGCTTACAGCAGCAAAACAAAAGAAATGACAGTCTCACCGACTTGTAGAGTTTATAACTGCTGTCGCAGTTAAACAGTCCTTCCTTGGTGTTGCAGGTAAGTTTCCCAGATAGCAGGCTTCCATGCAGGCCACTGCCATGTACATTCACAGCTTCCCAGAGCTTTTCACAGCCTCCACAGCTTTTGCAGTGTCCACCATTCACCATGCAGACTTCACTACACTCCTTCTCTCTAACCTACAACTTCCTGTCTCTCTTAAACCACTTCCTTGGACAGGTGTGTTAACCATTGCTGTTCCCTTAAAGGAACCACAGCCCAAACAGAGGGGAAATATAGCGTCCTTTCAGGACCCAGCCACGGCGTCCTGTACATATCCCCCCCCTGTGCCCCAACGCCAAGGAGGTGGAGGCAACAGTGGAGCTAAAACAATGGACTCGGGAGAGGGCATCTGCATTTTGATGCAGTCTCCCGGGCCTATGCTCCACTACAAATTTAAATTCCTGGAGCGCCAGGAACCAACGTGTAATTCTGGCATTAGTCCCTTTACCTTGCCTCATCCATGGTAAAGGGGCATGGTCAGAAATTAACCTAAACTTCCTTCCCAAGAGGTAATATCTGAGGGATTCCAGAGCCCACTTAATGGCCAGACATTCTCGTTCAACTATAGCGTAGTTTTTCTCCGCTGGTGTCAACTTCCTACTGAGGAAGACTACTGGGTGCTCCTCACCATGAACAACCTGTGACAACACAGCTCCCAATCCTACATCGGAAGCATCAGTCTGGACAACAAACTCGTTTGAAAAATTGGGTGCTATCAGGACAGGGTGTTGGCACAGTGCTGACTTGAGCTCCAAAAAAGCCTTTTCAGCATCTGCATTCCATTCCACCATGACCGATTTCCGTCCCTTAGTCAGATCGGTCAATGGAGCCGCCAATGTGGCAAAGTTGGGTACGAATCTCCTGTAGTATCCCACCATGCCCAGGAATGCACGTACCTGCTTTTTTGTGAGGGGGCGGGGCCAATTCTGTATAGCCTCTACCTTGTTAACCTGAGGTTTCACCACCCCTCTACCTACAATATAGCCCAGGTATTTCACCTCCTCCATTCCCAAAGCACATTTTTCAGGGTTTATTGTAAACCCCTCCTTCCAAAGAGAGTCCAGTACTGCCTGGACTTTGGGCAAGTGTGATTCCCAGTCTCTGCTAAAAATGACTATGTCGTCCAAGTACACTGAGGCATAATCCCGGTGAGGTCGTAAAATCCTATCCATTGCTCGCTGAAAAGTGGCTGGAGCAGTTTGTAGTCCAAAAGGCATTCTTTTGTACTGAAAACTCCCCTCTGGGGTAGAAAAAGCAGTTTTCTCTCTAGCAGCCTTAGTCAACGGGATTTGCCAATACCCCTTGGTAAGGTCTAATGTTGTAATATACCTGGCTGGACCTAGTCTCTCAATAAGCTCATCTACCCGGGGCATGGGGTAGGCATCAAACCGTGAAACCTCATTAAGTTTCCGGAAATCATTGCAGAATCGCAGAGTCCCGTTGGGCTTTGGTACCAACACAATCGGGCTCGACCACTCACTCTGCGACTCTTCAATGATCTCCAGGTCCAGCATCTTCTTCACTTCCTCTGAAACGGCCTTCCTTTGAGCCTCTGGGATGCGGTAGGGCCGGACAAAAACTTTGACTCCAGGTTCCGTGATAATATCATGTTCTATGACACTAGTTAGCCCTGGCAAGTCTGAAAACCTTTCTTTATTTCTCTGCAAGAACTCCTTTGTCTGCTGACTTTGGATTTTAGACAGGGTACTTGCTACTTGGACACTCTCCACCCCAACCTGAGGCTCAAGTCTTGCACTAGCCAGGGAGGTCACCGGTTCCCTGTCTGTCCAAGGCTTTAACAAGTTGACATGATATATCTGATACGGTTTCCTCTTGCCTGGCTGGTGGACTCTATAATTTACCTCTCCCACTTTTTCCACAACTTCAAAGGGACCTTGCCATCTGGCCAAGAATTTACTTTCCACAGTGGGAATTAGCACCGCTACTCGATCCCCCACTTGGAAGTGCCTTATTTTAGCAGCCCTGTTATAGACCCGTCGTTGAGCCTCCTGGGCTTTTTGCAAATGCTCTTTGACTAGTGGCATCACAGTTTGGATCCTTTCCTGCATTTGGGAGACATATTCAAGAACACTCTTATGCTGAACAGGTTCACTTTCCCATTCCTCTTTAATAAAGTCAAGTAGTCCGCAAGGTCTCCGCCCATATACCAACTCAAAGGGCGAAAACCCAGTGGAGGCCTGGGGCACTTCCCTGATAGCAAACAGGAGAGCTGGTAACAGGCAGTCCCAGTCTTTCCCATCCCTTTGTACCACTCTCTTTAGCATAGACTTAAGGGTCTTGTTAAAGCGTTCCACTAACCCGTCCGTTTGGGGATGGTAGACTGATGTGCGCAGCTGTTTAATCCGGAACAGCTTGCACACATCGGCCATAACTCTCGACATAAATGGGGTGCCCTGGTCTGTGAGTATTTCCTTGGGAAAACCAGTCCGTGTAAACAACTGGAATAATTCCCGGGCAATAGCCTTAGAGGAGGTATTCCGCAGTGGAAGCGCCTCAGGATATCGGGTGGCATAGTCAAGAATCACTAATATGTAGGAGTAACCTCGAGCCGACTTTACCAAGGGACCCACTCTATCCATGGCTATCCTCTCGAATGGGACCTCAATTATGGGCAGAGGAACCAAAGGGCTCCGGAAGTGGGTCACCGGAGCGGTCAACTGACAGGTGGGACAAGAGGCACAGTATTTCTTTACCTCTGCTTTCAGACCTGGCCAGTAAAACCGGTCGGTGATCCGTGCTTCCGTCTTCTCAACTCCCAGGTGTCCCCCTAACACATCATCATGGGCCAGGTCCAGAACCTTTCGTCTATATTGTTGGGGTACCAACAATTGTTCTACCACATTTTCCCTCACCTTGGTAACCCGATACAACAACTCATTATACATTGCGAAGTGTGGCCACCGCTCATTTGCACCTGGCTCTTGGGGAACCCCATTTACTACTACAACTTGTTCCCGTGCACGGGCCAAAGTGAGGTCCTGCATCTGAGCAGTACCAAACGCCCCCTGGGGAACACCCAAATCTGGCAGGGCAGGGGTAGAGGCCACTTCCTCGTCCTCTTCCCCCAGCATTACCTGAAGTGGGGAAGATCCTCCCCCCTCAGTGTTTTGGTAGATCTGTGGACCACATGTCTTGACATTATCAACATTATCAGCTCTACTTTCATCACCATTAACCCAACCATTAGCAATTTCATCATTTGGATCCACATTAAGAACATTTGGCAGTTCAGGGTTATTCCTCTCAGCAGCAGGAACAGGGAGGCTAGTTTCTCCCCAATCTCTGAACTGTTCTCCTTGTTCCCACAGTTTTGTAAACAACGGACAGTCTCGTCCTATTATAACATCATGTACCAAGTTCTTTACCACCCCCACCTCTTGAGTACCAGTGCCACATGCTGAGGAGATGGTCACCGAGATGAGAGGGTACTCTCTAGTGTCCCCGTGAATGCACACCACCCATAAGGTTTTTCTTACCGGACCGATCTTCCCAATTACTCTAGGATGAACCAGGGTTACCATGCTTCCGGAGTCCAACAAAGCCCGGGCAGGGAGGTGGTTCACTTGGACTTCACACTCAAATTTTTCCTCACCCAGGTCGAGCTGTGTGGTGCATACTTTATGGGCATAAAAAGACCCCCTCCAAAGAACCCCGCATTCCATGGGCTCCTCTTGCAGTGGGCAGTGTGCCCGGGTATGACCCCAGGACATCGCCAACATTGTACATCCCCTCCCCTCCTCTCCGAACAGGAACAGAACGCTGAGGAGGTACCGGGAATGACTCTTGACCTTCCGTGGTGTTTGCTCCAGGACTCCTTGGAACATCCTTTCGAAGGGCAGCAGTTGGTCGAACAGGCCGTGGTAGACTAGGGCCTATGCGCTTGGTAGGTCCGAGCAGGTCCTCCACCACTGTATATCGTTCCACCATCTCGACAAGGAGGTTTGCTGTTTTGGGGTCTCCATGGCTGACCCACCGTTGAAGGTCGTCTGGCAGGGATCGCAGGTATCGGTCCAGCACAACCCGTTCCACGATTTGGGGGCCCGACAACACCTCAGGCTGCAGCCATTTTTTTACCAGTTGCACCAGGTCATGCATTTGAGACCGAGGTGGCCGATCTGGACGATACTTCCATTGGTGCACTCGTTGGGCCGGAACGGCCGTAGTCACCCCCAGACGAGCCAGAATTTCTGCCTTTAACTTTTGATAGTCTTTAGCATCATCGGGTGGCAGGTCAAAGTAGGCTTTTTGAGGATCTCCGGTGAGAAAAGGGGCAATGAGGCTGGCCCACTGGTCCTGAGGCCACCCTTCTCTCTCTGCCGTCCTCTCAAATGTAGCAAGAAATGCCTCTACATCATCGCTCAGGGACAATTTCTGCAAAAAATGGCTTGCCCTCACAGTCACCTGGTTGCCAGGGGCAACAGCCGCTTGCTCCCGAACCTGAGATAGCTGCTGCACTGCTTCCTTTAAGACAGCCACCTGAGCCTGCATAACCTCTTGCTGGGCTGCTTGCTGGGCTGCCAACTGGGTCACCAACAGGCGGGTATTTTCTTGCTGCAGCTGATTTGCTTCCTCATGGCGAGTTTGCGCTTGCATATTAGCCAGGGACAGCTGTTTAATTAGCTCCTCCATTGCTTCAGCTTTCAACGTTTGTGCAGCTTTAACCCAGGACATAAATCCAATGTACTGTCCCTTTAACTGTCAGTTCAATGTCAAGTTCAATGAAAAAAAAAAAAAAAGTTTTGTTTTTTTCTTCTTATGCCTGTTATTCTGTCCTGCCCGCATTCGAGCACCAGTGTAATGTTCGGGGAACCAGCTAGATCGCAGGACACAGGCTTTTCAAACAAAAGGACGTTTATTTAAACTTAAATGGCTTACAGCAGCAAAACAAAAGAAATGACAGTCTCACCGACTTGTAGAGTTTATAACTGCTGTCGCAGTTAAACAGTCCTTCCTTGGTGTTGCAGGTAAGTTTCCCAGATAGCAGGCTTCCATGCAGGCCACTGCCATGTACATTCACAGCTTCCCAGAGCTTTTCACAGCCTCCACAGCTTTTGCAGTATCCACCATGCAGACTTCACTACACTCCTTCTCTCTAACCTACAACTTCCTGTCTCTCTTAAACCACTTCCTTGGACAGGTGTGTTAACCATTGTTGTTCCCTTAAAGGAACCACAGCCCAAACAGAGGGGAAATATAGCGTCCTTTCAGGACCCAGCCACGGCGTCCTGTACAATATATATATATATATATATATATACATATATATATATATACTAAATACACTGTGCCTTTGGCCAATTATGGCTCTCTTTGCTTACGGCGCTGTGATTGGTCAAATTATGCAGGTCATAGTGCATGCTTGGCCAATCATTAGCTAGCAATGCACTGCGATGATGCAGTGCATTATGGGCCGTGACGCGCCGCTCAAATTTGGTGTGAATGGCCCATAATGTTCTATCTTTGGCGAACGATCAAACAGCCAATGTTCAAGTCAAACTCATGTTAGACTCGAACCGATAGCCCATCCCTAATAGTAAACATGGCATTCTTGGCCATCAAACTTCTCATTTTTACTGTTTCATGTACAAAATGTCATAATGGTATTTTTATAACTTTCACTTTCTACGGTGCTGACAAAGATGGATTCTGTGTATTTTAGGTTTGGCCTATTTTTCCTACTCTATAAGCAGATTCATATTCCAGTCTATCAGTAATAAATAACAGAAATATTCTTTATAAACCTGACACTCTCACAGCCTTCAGCTGAGCCATGAAGTCAGTGTCAGGATCCTGGGCTGATGTCAGTGATGATGAGGTGGGAGAAGAGGAAGAAGTCATTGGAGTCTATCAGAGCCTCGGCCATGTTGTCTTCAGATATCTACTTAGAATATTGTGGTTGTTGTCTTTGTGTGTGACCCCCTGCACATCTGACACCCAGAACTCTGATCACCGCTGTGATATGACTATGAGGAATTATACATTTGAGTACAAGTATTCTCAGGATGGAGACATCATTATAGGAGGGATATTCACTGTACATTCTGTAGTGACACGGTGGAGTCATAAGGGAAGTCTTATTAGAAATCTCATGTGTTCAGCGTAAGTGAAATATGAAGTGTAAAGCTTCCAATCTGATCTACAGAGCTGTGTCTTTAGGAGATATGTGTGATAATGTGCAGGACTCATTCAATCTGTTACACTGCATTTATATAAAATCAAAGTATATCCTTCAATGTGTTCATGAAAATCACGTATGGCCCATTCACATTTAGGTGTTCCATTGCCGGGTGTTAATGGTCTCATTCATTCATTATGAATAGCTGCCAATGTACCACAATGAATGAGAAAACACACAATAGCTGTTTTTTAATAAGGCAGCACACCACAGAGCATGGTATGTGTATTATGGAGCCTAGAGGTGTGTTGTGTGTTGGGATCTACTGTACAGTGCATTGGGGGGCAATTCACAATGAATGACACCGCATTGCACTGCCCATAGAGAAGGGGCTTTTCCATGCTTTGCTATGTGCTGCACAAGTGTGAATGAGACCCTAAATGAGTTTGGCCCTTAATGACTCCATATCTCTTTTTTCACTTTTGAATAGAGTGGAGAAGGATAAAGAATCCCTGTCAGGTTTTTACTGCTATCTGGGGCTCCATAAAAGAGATTCCCCTCCCAGAAATACTATATAATGTTATTGTGATGCCTTAAAATGTATGTCCAACCAAAACATTTAATCTTTTGGACAGCCACTGTCCAGGGCTCCATTAGAGAGATTCCCCCTCACTTCCTGTCTTTCAGATAACATTCTACCATAGAAAGTGAGGGAATCTCTCCAATAGCAGCACAGAAATAAACACAATTATTAGTAAAGTACTGGAAGGCTGGAATTCCTGTCAGTCTTGCATTTCTGTCTGTGTCCCTATTGTAGATTTTTCCTCTCTTCCTGTCTGGTAAAACTGTTATCTGCAGGACAGGAAGCAGTGGCGGCCCATCCATAGGGGGTGTAGGGGCACTGCCTCCCCCCAAGCTGTTCTTAATTTTTATTTAGTTTTTAAATAGTCGCTTGTTTTTAACTTGTAAACACCAAATCTCATAAAGAGACTCAGTCCTTAAGTGGTTAAGTGTGACCAGGCGCCAGACACACAGCGGTCTATGGGAAGCTTCCCAGCTTGCAATCAGATGATTGCAAGCTGGGAAACTGATTTGCCCGTGTTCAGGGCGTGTTTGGGGGGCGCAAGCTCTGTGCCCGCAAAAACTCCCACTCCCCACTCATTTGTCTCTGGCTTCTGTCCTTTATTTTAATTGGCTGGGCCTGGAGGACAACTAGGTGTGCTTTTTCGGCACCATGGCTTCACTTCCAGTTTCCACTTCCAGTGTTGTGGGGTCGGAGTGGAGTGTGAAGACACCAGGATCCTGTGTCACGTGGGGAGTAGATCAGTGATGCAGCGGATGGGTGTGGAGCTGACAGTGCTGAGCCCGAGCGCAGTGAACAAGAACCTGAAGGTGAGTGCGGAGATCAGAGGTTCTATCTCTCTCTCTAGCTTAGAGAGAGTTCATTCCTCCTGTCATTCTCTCGCAGCGTGGCTCTGCTGTGCTCAGTCTGACTCCACTTCTGTTCTGTTTCTCTATCTTCATTTCTTACCTCAGTCCCCCCTCCCTGTCATATATCTTTCTCCCCTCCCCCGCTCTGTCATATACTGTATCTTTCTCCCCTCCACCGCTCTCCCTATCATATAGCTCCCATCTGACTCTGCAAAGCTGCTCCGATCTTCTGCTCTTCTCAGTCCCACTGATTGTACTGGGTTAGTGTCCCATTCCCTGCAGTCCTTCACTCCTGTACTCCCCCTCTTATCCGACCATCCGATCTCTCTGCCGATCCAAGCACTCCAACTGCTCAGCCTATATATTATCTGCTCTCTCCCCCAACACGGGCACAGCTGATTAGCTACATTCCAATGGGATGTACAATTTACTTCTACACTGTTCAGCAGATGCCTTTTATCTTTTGCCCTATATAATGTGCTCTGCCCTCCCCTCTATGAAATATGCCCTGCTAATCTCCTGCACACTGCCCTGCCGAGACCCCCTGTCGATTTTGGTAAGGAATGAACTTGGACTTATTTTCTTTTAGAGCTTTTCCAGACCTGCCATACTCCCTCTGAAAAGTCATCCACCAAGGTGGTATAACAGTGGCTCAGAAAGTTGTACTGCACTTCCCTCCTACATGTACCACCCACCACCATACACTCCGCACCCCTCTCCTACATGTACCACCCACCGCCATACACTCCGCACTCTTCTCATACATGTACCACCCACCGCCATACACTTTGCACTCCTCTCCTTAATGTACCACCCACCGCCATACACTCTGCACCCCTCTCCTACATGTACAACCCACCGCCATACACTCCGTACCCCTCTCCTACATGTACCACCCACCGCCATACAATCCGCACCCCTCTCCTACATGTATCACCCACCGCCATACACTCTGCACCCCTCTCCTACATGTACCACCCACCGCCATAAACTCTGCACCCCTCTCCTATATGTACCACCCACCGCCATACACTCCATACCCCTCTCCTACATGTACCACCCACCAGCCAGCGGACCCACACTATGAAAAACCTTATTATAGTGTGGGTCCGCTGGCTGTTATGGTTCCACAGCCACGGACTTCCTACTTCCTGTAAATATATTTAAACTGCTCTCCTCCAGAGAGCAAACAGGCCAGTAGAAGGAGCTGTGAGCCCTGAGCGCATAGCCTGTGAAAACGTCCCACTCTATGTTTGGAGGACTGCCCTGCTGTATGATATCACTTCCGCTTTCCAGACTGGTCAGCATGGAGATTCCTGTCATGTGACACTGCAGAGAAGCCTGTGTAAACGAAAATCTACATCTCCCACACCTCACGGCTGAGGGGAACTTTGCCAGAGCCAGCAGAGCGGCACCAACAGATCTAAGAACACCCCCATCCTTGATGGACATCATTTGCAAGTGAACCTGTAAGTATATATACTATTCTTACATTAATGATTACAGTAGGATTAATTTAGTTGGCGCCTCCACCCCCCTCTTTTTTACACTACATGTACCACCCACCACCATACACTCCGCACCCCTCTCCTACATGTACCACCCACTGTCATACACTCTGCACTCCTCTCCTACATGTACCACCCATCGCCATACACTCTGCACCCCTCTCCTACATGTACCACCCACCACCATACACTCCGCACCCCTCTCCTACATGTACCACCCACCGTCATACACTCCGCACCCCTCTCCTACATGTACCACCTACCGCCATACACTCTGCACCCCTCTCCTACATGTACCACCCATCGCCATACACTCTGCACCCCTATCCTACATGTTCCACCTATCGCCATACACTCTGCACCCCTATCCTACATGTACCACCCATCGCCATACACTCCGCACCCCTCTCCTACATGTACCACCCACTGCCATACACTCTGCACCCCTCTCCTACATGTACCACCCACCACCATACACTCTGCACCCCTCTCCTACATGTACCACCCACTGCCATACACTCCATACCCCTCTCCTACATGTACCACCCACCGCAATACACTTTGCACCCCTCTCCTACATGTACCACCCACCTCCATACACTCTGCACCCCTCTCCTACATGTACCACCCACCGCAATACACTCTGCACCCCTCTCCTACATGTACCACCCACCGCCATACACTCCGCACTCCTCTCCTAAATGTACTATCCACCGCCATACACTCCGCACTCCTCTCCTACATGTACCACCCACCACCATACACTCTGCACCCCTCTCCTACATGTACCACCCACTGCCAAACACTCTGCACCCCTCTCCTACATGTAACACCCACCGCAATACACTCTGCACTGCTCTCCTACATGTACCACCCACCGCCATACACTCCGCACCCCTCTCCTACATGTACCACCCACCGCCATACACTCTGCACCCCTCTCCTACATGTACGACCCACCGCAATACACTCTGCACCCCTCTCCTACATGTATCACCCACCGCCAGACACTCTGCACCCCTCTCCTACATGTACCACCCATCGCCATACACTCTGCACCCTTCTCGTACATGAACCAGCCACCGCCATTTATTACTGTTACCAATGAATATATGGGCATTTAAAGGAACACCTACAATATGTAATGCATAATTTATACCAGAAGAATGAAAGGCGCATATTGATTAGTTGCTATGGGCTACAGTATTTTGCACATTGTTGTTTGTATTATGAAACCCCACTTGTTTCCTAACCAATTGGATTTAATTTAATTTTAATTACTTTAAATTAAATTTGATTTTAAAATATTTTTAAATTCTTCTTTAATTTGAGTATATGTTTTATAGTGACATTTTTTTTTCTTTTTTTTTAAAGGGTAAATTTATTGGATTTTCAAAAAATAAATGTACAGTACCTTTCTCAGACATCGTTCAGAAATGATTGTATAAACTCAACAGCAAACATTCAAAATGCAAACATAAATGCATTTTTTGTATGTCTCATGTTACGTTCGTAACAACCAGTCAATAAAAAAATAAAAAAATACACAACATAAAGTAACCAGTTGCAAGGCATTTTCTGTTCCCAGTATATTCTATATATTGCAAGGGATTCCCGGCCATGTCTGGGTTTCTGAGGTCCGGGTCACAGCCCATTTCCAATAATTCTATGCCCAGACCCTAGTGTCTTATCTCACTACAGCATCCTCAGAGGTGTATTTCAGACAACCCGCCCATACTTTCTCAAACTTCTTAGGGCATCCTCTAGCTACATAAGTCAATTTATACATTTCCAGTGCTTGGTTCACCAGGTCTATCCAATTCTGTAGTGAAGAGGGGACTGGCTCCTTCCATCTAAGAGCTAGAGCTTTTTTTTTGCATAACAGAACAGTATTGTGATTAGTGTCTTTTGTGATTCAGGTATCCCTTCTTCCAGATCGCCCAGTAGGCATCTGGCCGGAGAATAGATATTAGGGAGGGCCAGGGCATCCTCTATGTATTGAAGGATTGTTTTCCAGAATCTCATCACATGGGGGCAAAGCCACACCATGTGAAAAAAGTCTCCCACTGCACACTTACATCTATGACACTCTGGTGAATCCTGCCTTCCCATTTTATGCAGTCTGTGAGGGGTGTAATAAATCCTATGCAAGTAGTTGAACTGTATCAGTTTGTCCCTTGCTGATAACATCGAAGGCAACAATGAGTCCAGGGCCTCTGATCAAGATTCATCCGTAAGGGATGGAATATCAACTTTCCATTGCATCGCCACCCTCTCCATCCTAGTGGATGAGGACATCATCAGGGCAAAGTAGTATCTAGAAATAAGCTTGGAGTGGTCTTCCTCGGCTATCAATTTCTCCGTGCATGAGGGGAGAAGCACCACCTCCCCCCTCCCATATTGTGCCACTACCACGTGGCATAGTTGTAGATAATGGAAGAAGAATTTGTTAGGCAGTTTATATTCGGACTTCAGGTCCATAAACGTTCTAAATGTCCCATCCCTAAACAAGTGGTGAGCATATTTGACCCCATACACAGCCCAGCATGCTCCATTAGGAATTTTGCATATCTCAGTCAGTTGAGGATTGTGCCACAGGGGGGCATTCGGGGAATTGGTCAGGCTGGTACCTCCCATCCTAGCATTACACAGATTAAATATTCGATATGACAGTTTTAGTATACCTTCTCCCCGTATCGGATATGGGCCATTCCGAAATAGGACGTTAATCAGAGCTTCGTAAGAGTGTACCTGAGCTGCCTGGGTGGCCACCAAGGCATTATCCAAATCTGGGAAGCCCCACCAATGTACATGCGTTAATTGAGCCGCTAAATAATAGCATTGCAGGTTTGGCAATGCCAATCCACCCTCACGTATTGGCAAATATAATGTGTCCAAGGACACTCTAGCTGTCTTAGCTCCCCACAGGAAAGATATTAGTAGCTTATTGATCTCAGTTAACAGTTTCTTAGGTATATATATTAGGGCATGCCAGAGCAAGTAAAGAAATCTAGGAAGAAAAATCATTTTATAAATGTTTACTCTACCCAGGAGGTTGAGAGGCAGCTTACTCAAAAATTAAAGACTCTCCCTGAGGCGCGACACCAACGGGAGAAAATTATTTGTTATATATGTATTTAACGGTAGCTGGATCTCAACTCCCGAGTATCGAAAGCGGGAGACCACCTGCAACGGGATCCCCAGGGGCATTATAAGCGCATACTTGGGGAAAATCGGGAGGAGCACTGACTTATTCCAGTTTACCTTAAATCCAGAGTATTGCCCAAACCCTGAAATTCTATCCAAAGCTGTTGTTAGGGAGCCCTCAGCTTCAGCTAAGTAAAGAAGCATGTTGTCTGCATATAGTGACGTTTTTTCCTCCCGGTCATTGACCATACAACCCTTGATTTCTACATCCACCCCGAGGAGGGCCGCAAGGGGTTCTATAGCGAGGGCAAACAGCAGGGGCGACAACGGACACTCCTGTCTGGTGCCCTTCGCTATTTTAAAGGTATCTGTAATAGTGTTATTTACCCTCAACTGAGCGACTGGTTCGGCATACAATAGTCGCACCCAGGCTAAAAATTTGGAGCCAAATCCGAGCCGCCCAAGGACCGCTATCAGGTATGGCCACTCAATAGATTCAAAAGATTTATGAGTGTCTAATGACACAACAATCCTAGTGTCAAGGGAGGGTCCTTCAGACTGTACGACAGTGAAGAGGTGACGCAGGTTTATGGCCATCTAACGCGCTGGGGTATAAAACCCGTTTGATCTGGATGTATAATCGAGGATATGACTTTATTTAATCGTGCAGCAAGAAGTTTAGCTAGGATTTTGGCATCGACATTAATGAGTGCAATGGGCCTATATGATTCACATAGCTCATGGTCCTTGTGCGGCTTTGGGATTAGCACAATAAGTGCTTCCCAAAGAATTTCAGGGAGCACTCCCCGTTCAAGGGCCGTTTTGTATACCTCCAATAGCTTTGGTGCCAGGCTTTCCGCATACGTGCCGTACCACTCAACCGGATAGCCATCCAAACCTGGTGTTTTGTTTGTGTTAAGTGAGCATACAGCAGATACAATTTCCTCTACAGACAATGGGAGCTCTAACTCCCGTGCCGCCTCCTCAGACAGTTCCAAAAGTGGAATGGGGGCTAGATAGTCCTGTACCTCCCCTTCCCCATAGGCCACCCTGGAAGAGTATAAGTCTGAATAGAAATCAACAAAGGCATTGGCATATATGCGTGGGATAGAAGCAGTCTGTTGTTGTGAGTGGGGCTAGGTAGGCCAATATATTGAAAGTGCTAAAGATAAGAAATATATATAAAAATGGTGCCTTCGTCCCGTTGAGCGTTGTATGGAAAAAAGGGGAGAGGCTATTGTGGACTATGTCAGCACCTTATGCTAACTGATGACCAGTTGAAAGTAGATAATAAAAATAATTTTACTACAAAAATATATATATATGGGAACAGTTATTTACATTTCATAGAAACAATAATCATTCCGTGACATTTCAATGTGTCATACCATTACAAAAATGGAAAAGAATACAACTGTACATACATAATATTCTATGCTCTACATGTTTCACGTTATGATTCAAAAACAGAATCCGCTTTTTCAGGAGCTATGTATAGGTTTTCAATGGACAAATAATGAAAAGTTGGATTGTCACGTAACTATGAAAATAAAGGAAAACATGTTAAACAAATTTTTTGTGGATATAAAGATATATATATATATATATATATATATATATATATATGTTTCAATGTAAAACAGCCAGGCTAGTCCCGAGCCATAGAGCCGCGCTATTACACAGTCTTACCATGGGTGCTGGACCAAAGGAGACCAAAATGTGGACCAATATTCCAGTTGTGTGATGTGGGATTGATAATCCCACTAGAGACACACAACAATCAGGAGGTATAGGTAGTCTGAAATATTAAAGATGGTGTATAAACATCAGATATCTACTGCCAAATAAAGCGGCTGCAGAGAATATATACATTCCAAGTATGTATATCACTAACCTCCTAGGAGGACACATCCAGTAACATCTCATAAATATTGGTCTCCTTTGGTCCAGCACCCATGGTAAGACTGTGTAATAGTGCGGCTCTATGACTCGGGACTAGCCTGGCTGTTTTACATTGAAACATATATATATCTTTATATCCACGAAAAATTTGTTTATCATGATTTCCTTTATTTTCATAGTTACGTGACAATCCAACTTTTCATTATTTGTCCATTGAAAACCTATACATACTGTATATACATAGCTCCTGAAGAAGCGGATTCTGTTTTTGAATCATAACGTGAAACATGTAGAGCATAGCATATTATGTATGTACAGTTGTATTCTTCTCCATTTTTGTAATGGTATGACACATTGAAATGTCACGGAATGATTATTGTTTCTATGAAATGTAAAAATAACTGTTCCCATATATATAGTTTTGTAATAAAAATTATTTTTACTATCTACTTTCAACTGGTCATCAGTTAGCATAAGGTGCCGACATAGTCCACAATAACCTCTCCCCTTTTTTCCATAGGTAGGCCAATAGTCTACTATTTTTATTGCCAAATTTGAATATGTGTTGGGATTGGTACAGAAGTTTTTTCCGGGTTTTTTTCTACTAGAACTAGATCCAACTGCTGTACACACTCCCCCCAGGCCCTATGAGTGTCAGAGTTGGGATTTTTAATATAGTCCACTTCAGCATCCATAGCAATTTGTTCAGACTCCCTCACCTTCCATTTCCTATTCGACCTTAGCTGTGTAATGAGTCCAGAAATAGAGCCTCTAAGAGTGGCCTTAAATGCATCCCATGTAACCCCTACAGCAGGCATGTCCAAAGTCCGGCCCGTGTTCCGGTTTCAGGTGGCCCGCCTGGTGATTTTGACATATATATCTTTTGTGGCCCCCAACGAATCCCTGAGCGCCGGGGGCCACAAAAGATAAATGCTGGCTGCCTTGGAGGGGACGGGACGAGCGCCGTACATACAGGAGTATTTCCTGTTTACACTGCGTCCTGTGTAAAAGGAAGTCCCGACAACTGTTCTGTCCATCATAGGAGGCGGGACTTTCAATTAACCACTTAAGCCCCGGACCAATACGCAGCAAAAAGACCAGGCCCCTTTTTGCGATTCGGCACTGCGTCACTTTAACTGACAATTACGCGGTCGTGTGACGTGGCTCCCAAACAAAATTGACGTCCTTTTTTTCCCACAAATAGAGCTTTCTTTTGGTGGTATTTGATCACCTCTGCGGTTTTTATTTTTTGCGCTATAAACAAAAATAGAGGGACAATTTTGAAAAAAATTCAATATTTTTAACTTTTTGCTATAATAAATATCCCCAAAAAATATATTAAATTTTTTTTTCCCTCAGTTTAGGCCGATACATATTCTTCTACATATTTTTGGTAAAAAAAAAAATCGCAATCAGCGTTTATTGATTGGTTTGCGCAAAAGTTATAGCGTTTACACTATAGGGGGTAGTTTTATGGCATTTTTATAAAAAAATTTTTTACTAGTAATGGCAGCGATCAGCGTTTTTTTTTGTGACTGCGACATTATGGTGGACACATCAGACACTTTTGACACATTTTTGGGACCATTGTCATTTTCACAGCGATCAGTGCTATAAAAATGCACTGGTTACTGTGAAAATGACACTGGCAGTGAAGGGGTTAACCACTAGGGGCGCTGGAGGGGTTAAGTGTGCCTCGGGGAGTGTTTACTACTGTGTGAGGCCGTGGCTACAAGTGACATGTCACCGATCTCTGCTCTGATTACACAGAGCGGAGATCGCTGACATTGTCAGTAGGGGAGCTGGGAGATGTTGTGTTTACACTAACATCTCCCCACTCCATACCTCTGTGAGACGATCGCGGGGATCCCCGTGGCGATTGAGTCCGCGGGACCCGCGGTCTGACTCACGAGGAAGGCAGGGGGCACGAGCGCGACCCCGACGTCTGCAGTTAAAGGGCCATGTACAGATATGTGATTGTGCCTGTACGAGCCATTCTGCCAACGTATATGTACAGTGCGCGGTCCTTAAGTGGTTAAAGAGGCAGCCGAGAAAACAGTTCTCCTGTATGTCTGTTGGCGCTCGTCCCACCCCCTCCCTGTCTCCTCAAGGCTGCAGATGGACATGAATCAGGCTGCACGGAAATTGTGAGTCTGTATTCATGTCAATGTGGGTGCTGCATTCATGGCAATGGAGTGGGTGCTGCATTCATGGCAATGGAGTGGGTGCTGCATTCATGGCAATGGAGTGGGTGCTGCATTCATGGCAATACGGTGGGTGCTACATTCATGGCAATACGGTGGGTGCTGCATTCATGGCAATACGGTGGGTGCTGCATTCATGGCAATACGGTGGGTGCTGCATTCATGGCAATACGGTGGGTGCTGAATTCATGGCAATACGGTGGGTGCTGCATTCATGGCAATACGGTGGGTGCTGCATTCATGGCAATGCGGTGGGTGCTGCATTCATGGCAATACGGTGGGTGCTGCATTCATGGCAATACGATGGGTGCTGCATTCATGGCAATACGGTTGGTGCTGCATTCATGGCAATACGGTGGGTGCTGCATTCATGGCACTTGTGAGGCTGCAGATGGGCACTGATTAGGCTGCATTGATGGGCACCCCTTATTTTGCTTCACAGTTATTTATTTAAAATGTAAGATTTCTTCCTGAAACGTCCTTTTTAAAAGTTAAGGTGTGTGTTATAAGCTGATAAATACAGTATATCCAAATAACACGCCCAAGCTTCGTTTATTTCGTTTTTTGTAATATTGCTCGGTTTTATTGTAATAGCTCGGCCTAAATCAGCCAGAACTGACAGCAGCCGGTAAATACATGTCAAATACATATAGGGTCCATTCACACCTCTGTAAAATGGGTCCGCATCCGTTCCACAATTTAGCGGAATTGATTTTCAATTCCAGTCTGAAAAATTAGGCATTCACAGCCTGGATAAAGAAGTAAGTGTCGGCCAGTACAGGCCCCAAAAATTTGCCAACAGGCATTCATCTGACAGCAAAGAACTTTGTATTCTTTGGCTGGAGGTACATTAGGCATTCACAGGATAAATACGTTTCGGGCACTACAGGCCCCAAAAATTAGGCATTCAACGGACATAAAAGGCCTTTTATGCCGCTGTATTTACCCAAGAAGACAGGGACCATGAATAATTGTTATAGGTGGTGGTGGATATTTGTGGCCTGTCATGAGGAATTTGAATAAAACATGGTCTACTGGTCACATGTGTTGAATTCCTCAGAGATCCATGCCTCATTAATTTTTATAAATGTGAGGTAGTCAACACTGTCGTGAGCTAGGCGAGTGCGCTTATCGGTCACGATCCCCCCTGCTGCGCTGGACGAGGGGCAAGCCAACAGTTCCATTGCAAATTGTGCAAGCTCTGGCCAGAGGTCAAGCCTGCCCACCCAGTAGTCCAGGGGTTCATCACTTCTCAGAGCGTCCACATCGGCCGTTAATCCGATTTAGTCGGACACCTGTTGGTCTAGGCGTTCCCTGATGCTGGATCCGGATGAGACCTGTCGATGGGTCGGCTGAAAGAATGATCTCATATCAGAAGTGACCAAGACATCTTCAAACCGCCCTCTTCTTGCAGGCGCTGTTGGATTGGTATCCACAACTGTTCCTCTGGGAGTGGAAATTCCTCTGCCAGCGCACGCAAAAGCAGAATGCAGCATTTCTCGAAGCAAGGCCTGGAAGTGCTCCATTCTGACAGCCCTCTGTGATGGTGGTAACATTTCTGCCATTTTTTGTTTGTACCAGGGGTCCAAGTACGTTGCCACCCAGTAATGGTCCTTGCCCTTTATGCTTTTTATACAGGGGTCCCTCTTAAAACACTGGAGCATGAAGGCCCCTATTTGCACTAAACTGCCTCTTCCTCTGCCTGTCATCTTTTTAAATGACCCTGTGACAAAAGGCTGTAGAGAAGGGCAGTATATGTGGAAGAAGGTATATAACACCCCGCTTCAAACTTTCGTTTTCGGGGGCCACTGGTCTATCAAAGCAGTTATAATACTTTTTTCTAATTGCGTTTGTCACTCTTTGTAGTATCGCTGCAGAACCTCTCAGCAGTCACAATGCTGCACAGTAGAAATGCACTATACTATTCTTCCTATATGTGAAAGTATTTTATGCGTGTATTAGATCCCTATATACTGCACACCAAATAGTACACCTATACCAGTCCTTAACCACTTAACGACCGCTCACTGTATATGTACGTCAGCAGAATGGCACCGACAGGCACAATCACGTACAGTGTACATGATCGCCTTTGTACAGTTGGGGGGTCCGATCGGATGAGGGGACGGCCATTCGATTCCAGCCACCCCCTCGCGATCGCTCCCGGCGAATGAAAATGCTCCCTCTGCCCGTGTAATGTAAACACAGGCAGAAGAAGCAGGAGGAAGTGATGTCATCTCTCCTCGCGGTGGTCTTTTCGTCCGCAGCGCCGAGGAGAGAAGACGCAGGTTAGTGCACCAACAGTCCACTGACACGTAGGTACACACAGGCACATATTTCACCCCCCAGTCACCCCCAGATCACCCCCCAGGTCACCCCCCAGCCCCCAATCACAGTGTCACTGATTGCAGTAATCATTTATTTTACTGATCACTGCATTTAGTGTCATCTGTGACAGTAAAAAGTGTCAGGGCAGTTAGGTTTAGGCCCCTTTAGGTCCAGGGTAGCCCCCTAACCCCCCTAATAAAGGTTTAACCCCTTGATCACCCCCCAGGTAACCCTTTCACCCCCTAACGCCAGCGTCACTAAGCGATCGTATTTTCGATCGCTGTATTTAGTGCCGGTGGTGCCCTAGATAGCCATCATTTATTTTTAGTTTTGCCGCAGGTTTTTATAGCGTCAGGTACCCCCATATATTATTTTAACCCCCTGATTGCCCCTAGAGTTAACCCTTTCACCAGTGATCACCGTATAAGCGTCACTGGTGACACTGGTTACCCAGTTAGTTATTTAGTTATTTAGGTAACCCGTCAGGTTTTTATATAGCGTCGGGTACCTCCATATTTAACCTAATAAAGGTTTTAACCCCCTGACTGCCCCTAGTTAACCCTTTCACCAGTGATCACCATATAAAGGTTACGGGTGACGCTGGTTGGTTAGTTTTCTTTTTATAGCATCAGGGCACCCGCCGTATATAACCCAATAAAGTTTTACCCCCTGATCGCCTGGCGGGTGATATCAATTAGGTTTTAGCGCCAGAGAGGGTCTGCGTCGCCCCAGGCAGCGTTAGGTTAGTGCCAGTAACGCTAACACCCACGCGCAAAGCATACACCTCCCTTAGTGGTATAGTATCTGAACAGATCAATATCTGATCTGATCAGATCTATACTAGCGTCCCCAGTGGTTTAGGGTTCCCAAAAACACAGTGTTAGCGGGATCAGCCCAGATACCCGCTAGCACCTGTGTTTAGCCCCTCCGCCCAGCCCAGCCCAGCCCAGCCCACCCAAGTGCAGTATCGATCGATCACTGTCACTTACCAAAGACAAAACACATAACTGCAGCGTTCGCAGAGTCAGGCCTGATCCCTGCGATCGCTAACAGTTTTTTTTTGTAGCGTTTGATATATTTGCTGACGACAGTCAGGTGCTTTTTTTCCTGTGAATCTTACTAGTGTACCCCTAAATTTAGAGCCCAAAATGGCAAGTCGAAGGTACACTAGTAAAGAGGCCTACGAGATTCTGAACATGACAGATAGTGAAGAGGAGGTCACGTATCTGTCAGATTCAGGCTCAGAATATCTTCCCGTAGAAGACAGTGACGTCAGCGGCCCCACGTCAGATAGCTCTGACGACGAAGTTGAGGTCCCTGCTAAGGCCAGGCGTACCCGATCCCGATCTTCTGAGGTTGTTGAGGAGCAAGAACCGCAGGGCTCTCGTATCATGGAGCAGAGTAGTACTAGCGCCGCTATTCCTTCTGGTGAATTGGCAAGCACCAGCGGCCTAGTATAGCCTGGGCGTACATCCAGCACTGCAGTATCACGTGGTGATGTGGCAAGTCCCATAAGTGCAGTTCAAGCTGGCGAGGTGGCAAGCACAAGTAGTTCCCGCTGCCACCAATAAGAAGACAAAGGCAGGCCCGTCGTACCCATAGTGCCCTTCCTGCAGAATTCGCCTATCCTGATTGGGTCCCCACCACTTCTGCAGAACCCCTACTTCCCCCATTCACTGCCCAACCCGGTATTCAGGTGGAAACAGCTGATTTTATGCCAATTGATTATTATTCGCTGTTTTTCACGGAAGATCTCTATAGAGCTATTGTGGACCAGAGTAATTTATATGCTGGTCAATTCATCGCCGCTAATCCCCAGTTGCCTTCCATTGCCAAAGATTGGAAACCAATTACGGTTTCCAAATTTAAGACCTTTCTGGGCCTTTCCCCCAACATGGGCACACATAAATTCCCCTCATTGCGTGCTTATTGGTCCATGCACCCAATTGACCACATGCCCGTGTTCTCTGCCTCCATGCCCAGGAAACGATACGAGCAGATTTTGCGGTTCATGCACTTCAACGACAATGAACTTTGTCGTCCACGTGGGGACCCTGAATACGACCGGCTCTATAAAATTTGGCCCCTCATAAACCACTTCAATGAACGTTTTGCAGCCTTGTTTATTCCCGATCAAGTTGTCTGCGTTGATGAGTCCCTGATTAAATTTTCTGGCCGCTTGGCTTTCAAGCAATACCTTCCCAGCAAGTGTGCCAGATACGGGGTCAAGCTCTATAAGTTCTGTGACAGGGCAACAGGCTATGTATGGAGCTTTATGGTTTATGAGGGAAAAGATAGTCAGGTTGAGCCGGTCAACTGCCCGGATTACATAGGGAGCGCTGGCAAGATAGTGTGGAAATTGGTGTCACCCTTATTCGGAAAGGGGTACCACTTGTATGTGGACAATTATTACACGAGCGTGCCACTGTTTAGTCACTTGTTTGATCATCAGATTGGAGCATGTGGCACCGTGCGACCTAATCGCCGGGGCTTTCCCCAGCGGCTTGTAGATGCCCGTCTTCGGCTGGGTGAGAGAGCCTGCGTAAAGTGTAATAATTTGCTCGCTATGAAGTGGAGGGACAATAAGAATGTTTTCCTTCTTACCTCCCTTCATGCAGACATGACAGTCCAAATTCGTACGGCGACTGGTGTTGTGGAGAAACCCCTCTGTGTCCACGAATATAACCAAAATATGGGAGGGGTGGACCTCAACGACCAGTTGTTGGCGCCGTATCTAATTGATCGTAAGGCGAGACGCTGGTACAAAAAAGTGTCTCTATCCTTATTTCAATTGGCTTTGCTGAACGCTCATGTGCTATACAGAGCTTCAGGCGGGACTTTATCTCTTCTAAAATTCCAGAATGAGATTGTCACAGAACTCCTGTATCCAGGCGGTCCTGCACCTCACCATCCCCAACCAAATGCAGTAAGCCGGCTGCATGAGAGGCATTATACATATGTCCTCCCGAGTACCCCTACCCAACGAGCCCCCCAAAAAAAGATGTTGTGTCTGTAGCAAGCGCGGATTTAGGCGTGACACCCGTCATTATTGTCCACTCTGTCCTGACAAGCCTGGTCTTTGCCTTGGTGAATGTTTTGAACGCTACCACTCAAAAGTGAAGTTTTAGCGTAGGGTACAGCATTTCACAGACTAGGACACACTTACACAGGGTCTCCCAAGATGCCATTACATTTTGAGAGACCCGAACCATTACAGTTGTTAAAGTTACAAAAAAAAGTGTAAAAAATAAAAAATAAAACATAAAAAACAAAACACAAAAAAAATATAAAATAAAAAAAACAAAAATAGTTGTCGTTTTATTGTTCTCTCTCTCTCTATTTTCTCTCTATTGTTCTGCTCTTTTTTACTGTATTCCATTCTGCAATGTTTTATCATGCTTGCTTTTCTGGTATGTAATTTTTTGTTTTCAGGTGCGCCATTCAACTGCAGCGCGGAATTATTTATCTTGACAGCAACAGCGTTTGCTCCCACAATACATAAAGCCGTGACTCCAGTGCTGTAGGAGGTGATTTCACCACCACAGTTAAAAAAAAAGAGCATATATGCCGAAGCATGGGGGCAGCAGGGGCAGAGGAGCGATTTTGCTCCTAATGCCGCGAACATACGGTCGAAATTCCGACAGAGGCTTGCCCGTGGAAAAGTCCGACCGTGTGTACGCGGCATAACCTTTTATGCCGCGTACATACGGTCGAAATTCCGACAAAGGCTTGCCCGTGGAAAAGTCCGACCGTGTGTACGCGGCAAAACTTTTTTGCGGGAGGATGCCCCTATGCTTTGGCATATATATATTTTAGGCACAAGTTGCGTTAAAAAAATGTTTTATTTTTTACTAGGTTATGTTTTGGTATTTGCTTTGCAGGTATGGTATGGTATGGTCTTACTGTTATACTGTAATGTTACTTTGTTTTAATGTTAACCATCATTTGCTTAGCAGGTACACCATTCAGTTGCAGAGCGGATCTATTTATCTTGACAGCAACAGCGTTTGCTCCCACAATACATAAAGCCGTGACTCCAACGCTGTAGGAGGTGATTTCACCACCACAGTTAAAAAAAAAAGAGCATATATGCCGAAGCATGGGGGCAGCAGGGGCGGAGGTACGATTTTGCTCCTAATGCCGCGTATATACGGTCAAAATTTCGACGGAGGATTGCCCGTGGAAAAGTCCGACCGTGTGTACGCGGCATAACCTTTTATGCCGTGTACATACGGTCGAAATTCCGACAAAGGCTTGCCCGTGGAAAAGTCCGACCGTGTGTATGCGGCATAACTTTTTTGCGGGAGGATGCCCCCATGCTTCGGCATGTATGCCCATCATTAGAAGTGGGTGGATGAAGGGAGGTATTCTAATGGTGGGCATACCCACCGATCAATCTCTTTTTTTCGTTCAGCCAACAGGCTGCATGAAAAAAAAGATTACAATACATGTCCAACAAGGACCAGCAACGTACTGGTATGTTGCTGGACTTTGAATGTTTATACCAGAATGATGCCTGCAGGTTTAGGTATCATCTTGGTATCATTCTTTTCAGCCAGTGACCGGCTTTCATGTAAAAGCAATTCTAGCAGATAATTAGCCTCTAGACTGCTTTTACAAGCAGTGGGAGGGAATGCCCCCCCGGATATAAACAGCGCCATTGGGAAATTGGGAAAGCATTTTATCACACCGATCTCAGTGTGGTCAGATGCTTTGAGGGCAGAGGAAAGATCTAGGGTCTAACCCCCCAATTTTTTTCAAAAAAAGAGTACCTGTCACTACTTATTGCTATCATAGGGGATATTTACATTCCCTGAGATAACAATAAAAATGGTAAAAATAAATAAAATATGGAAGGAACAGTTTAAAAATAAAATAAAAAAGCAAAATAAATAATAATAAAAAAAAAAAAGCACCGCTGTCCCCCCCTGCTTGCGTTCACAAAGGCGAACGCAAGCGTCGGTCTAGCGTCATATGTAAACAGCAATTGCACCATGCATGTGAGGTATCACCGCGAAGGTCAGATCGAGGGCAGTAATTTTAGCAGTAGATCTTCTCTGTAAATCTAACGTGGTAACCTGTAAAGGCTTTTAAATGCTTTTAAAAATGAATGTAGTTTGTCGCCGCTGCGCGTTTGTGCGCAATTTTAAAGCAAGTCGTGTTTGGTATCCATGTACTCGGCCTAAGATCATCTTTTTTTATTTCATCAAACATTTGGGCAATATAGTGTTTTTTAGTGCATTAAAAATAAAAAAAAATAGGATTTTTAAAACAGCTTACCTGTAAAATCCTTTTCTTGGAGTACATCACGGGACACAGAGCGACATAGTCATTACTATGTGGGTTATATAGAATTACCTTCAGGTGCTGGCACTGGCAACTTCCAAAACAGGAAGTACCCTCCCCTATATAAGCCCCTCCCATCCGGGAGCACCTCAGTTTTGTAGCAAAGCAATACGTGTCCCCAAAAGAGGGGTGGGAGCTCTGTGTCCCGTGATGTACTCCAAGAAAAGGATTTTACAGGTAAGCTGTTTTAAAAATCCTATTTTCTTGTTCATACATCACGGGACACAGAGCGACATAGTCATTACTATGTGGGACGTCCCAAAGCAATGCCAAATGAGGGGGGGATACACCATACATAAGCTGGGCGCCATCAGGCATGAGGATCTTTTGCGGCCTGCAACACACTGCGCCCAAAGGCGATATCCTCCTGACTTCTAATGTCCACCTGGTAGAACCTAGTAAACGTGTGTACTGAAGACCATGTTGCGGCCTTACAAATTTGAGCCAGGGAGGCCTGGTGATGCACTGCCCATGAAGTTCCAACTGCTCTCGTGGAGTGCGCCCTAACTTTGAACGGAGGCGGTCTCCTTTTCAAGCCATAGGCTTGTATTATGACCTGTCGAATCCACTTGGCTAAAGTAGATTTTGATGCTGCCTGACCCTTTCTGGGGCCTTCCGGCAGAGCAAACAAAGAATCCGTTCTACGAATCTAAATTTAAATTACACAGTGAAGGAAGTTCCCCGCTCAAGCCAATGACGTAGGCGGGTCCGACATACCGAGGGGGCGGACCTGATGGGGAACTGCTCTCACTTTGGTAATACATGTATAGACCCGCCCCTTCTCATGTTCCGCATCTGGTCCGCTGAGCGGACCTGATGGGGAACTTTAGAAGGGGCGGGTCTATACATTTAAAATACTGAGAGGGAGTTCCCCATCAGGTCCGCTCAGGCACAACCAATGAAGGACAGCGCTGGACATCGGGATCGCCGCGGGACACTGGATTTCACCGCTGGAATGTTTTTTTTGTTTTTTTTTAAATAAAGGACTTGTTCAAGGTGTTTGTGTGTTTTTTTTTTTAAATTACGCTTTCTTCGTGAAATGGTAGGGGTACAATGTACCCCTTACCAATTCACATAGGGGGGGCTGGGATCTGGGGGTCTCCTTTGTTAAAGGGGTCTTCCAGATTCCGATAAGCCCCCCGCCCGCAGACCCCCACAACCACCGGGCAAGGGTTGTGGGGATGAGGCCCTTGTCTCCATCAACATGGGGACATCCTCCCCATGTTGAGGGCATGTGGCTTGGTACGGTTCAGGAGGGAGGGGGGGCCGCTCTCTCGTCCCCCCCTTTTCCCCTGCGGCCGGCCAGGTTGCGTGCTCGGATAAGGGGTCTGGTATGGATTTTTAGGGGGACTCCACGCCATTTTTTTTTTAAATTTGGGGTGGAGTTCCCCTTAAAATCCATGCCAGATCTGAAGGGCCTGGAATGGATATTTGGGGGAACCCCACGTCAATTTTTTTTTAATTTGTGGCGGGGTTCCCCTTATTATCCATTCCAGACCTGAAGGGCCTGGTAATTGAATTCTGGGGAACCCCCACGCTTTTTTTTTTTTTTATCAATGACTTTTGTATGTATTGCCGGGAGCCGACAATTCATTAATAGCCGCGAGTCAGTTTTAAATGCATTTTTTTCTTTCAAAAATGACATTTTTTGCAGGGACAGTTCTAAGCACGGGAAACATGCGCCACTTCACATGCATATCATACACACCCCCCAGGTACGAAATTTAAAGGAATATTTCACTTTTATTTTTTCATTTTAAGCATTATTAAAATCACTGCTCCCGAAAAAACGGCCGTTTTTAAAACTTCTTTTTGCATTGATACATGTCCCCTGGGGCAGGACCCGGGTCCCCAAACACTTTTTAGGACAATAACTTGCATATTAGCCTTTATAATTAACACTTTAGATTTCGAACGTTCGAGTCCATTGTATTTAATAGGGTTCTAAAGTTTACACGAACATTTTGTCTGTTCGCAGGTTCTGGTGCGAACCGAACAGGGGGGTGTTCGGCTCATCCCTGATATGGGAGCTTTAATCGGTGGAATAATACGAGTCACCCCTTGCATAAAGGATTTGACAAGTGAATGCATAGCCAGGGGCCTTTGAAATAGTATTGATAAGGCCGAAACCTGACCCCTGATAGTACTTAAGGCAAAACTTCCTGTCTACAGCCCACTGTAGGAAGTCCAGAATTCTGCCTATAACGTACTTACGTGGATGCCATTTTCTGGCCTCGCACCAAGTGATGTACGCCTTCCAAACTCTATAGTAGATCTGCCTGGATACAGGCTTCCTGGCATTGATTATAGTTGATACCACAGAGTTAGAGAGACCTCTCATTTTTAGGATGTGGGATTCAATAGCCAGGCCGTTAAACTTAGAGTTAGTAAGGAAGGGCGGTATATCGGTCCTTGCGAAAGCAGGTCCGGACGACGTGGAAGGGTCCAAGGACTCCCCACAGACATTTTTATGATCTCCACGTACCAGGCCCTTCGGGGCCACGCTGGGGCCACCAGGATCACCGGCTTCTTTTCCAACCTGACTCTGCGAAGGAGTCGAGGCAACAATTGTAGCGGAGGGAATGCATATATCAGTCTGAACTGATCCCAAGGGAACACCAGAGCATCCGAGCCACAAGCGAGGGGATCCCTTGTCCGGGAGACAAATCTGTCCACCTTTGCGTTGAATCTGGATGCTAGCAGATCTACATCCGGTGTTCCCCACCGCTGACATATTGCTCGGAAGACCTCGGGATGAAGGGACCATTCCCCTGGGCATAACTGTTGGCGACTCAGAAAGTCCGCCTTCCAATTCTCCACCCCTGGAATGAAGACAGCTGATATACATGGGACATGCTTTTCTGCCCATTCCAGGATGTGACTTACTTCCCTCTGGGCTGCACGACTCCTGGTGCCTCCCTGATGATTGATATATGCCACTGCTGTGGCATTGTCTGATTGAATTCTGACAGGGGACCCTTGGAGTTTGGATGTCCAGGCTACTAGGGCATACCGGGCTGCTCGTATCTCTAAGAGATTGATGGGCAGGGTTTTTACTACATTTGACCATCTGCCCTGGAGAGACCATTGCTCCAGTACTGCCCCCCAGCCTATAAGGCTGGCATCTGTAGTGACCACCTTCCAGGATATCGGACTGAAGGGTTTTCCCTTCTGGAGATTCTGGGGGATCAACCACCAGCAGAGACTCTTCCGAACGGAAGGGGACAAAGCCATCGGGAAGTCTAGAGCCTGAATTTTTCTGTTCCAGGCTGACAATATGGCCCTCTGCAAATTCCTTGAGTGGAATTGGGCGTATGGCACAGCTTCGAATGATGCTACCATCTTTCCTAGCAGCCTCATGCACAGGCGTATGGACGGCTGTCTTTTTGCACAAAGCAGACGGACCAAGCCCCTCAAAGAGGATACCTTGTCTAGAGGTAAGAAAATCTTCCTCTGGTCTGAATTCAGCCGTAGCCCTAGATATACCAGGTTTTTCACTGGCTGTAGGGCTGACTTGTCCAGGTTGATGACCCAACCATGAGATTCTAGATACTTGATTGTATCGACAATTACCACTTCTAGCTTGGCAACTGAGTGGTCCATCAACAACAGGTCGTCTAGGTATGCCATTATCGTTACACCTCGTGTTCTTAGATCGGCCAACAGTGGGGCCAGAATTTTTGTGAACACTCGTGGTGCTGTGGCCAGACCGAATGGTAAGGCTCTGAACTGAAAATGGCGCCCTTCTACTGCAAAGCGTAGAAATTTTTGATGACCTGGAAAGATGGGAACATGCAAGTAAGCATCTTTGATGTTGATCGAGGCCAACCATTCCTCCCCCTGTAGGGTAGCGGTGACTGATCGGATCGACTCCATCCTGGAAGGACCGGATGTTTAGAAATTTGTTTAGACTCTTTAGGTCCAATATGGGTCTTATGTCCCCGTTTGGTTTCGGGACTGTGAAAAGGTTTGAGTAGAAACCCAACCCCCACTCTTCCATAGGAACCTCCATAATTACTCCTTGGAGCAATAGTTGTTCTAACGCCAATAGGAGAGACCCTTTTTTCAGAGGGTCTTTTGGCATGCCTGACCACATAAAATGGGAAGGAGGAGACTCTTTTAACTACAACTTGTATCCCAGAGTTACTGTGGAGAGCACCCATCTGTCTTTGATCGTCTCCCGCCAGGTCTCTGCGAACAACTGAAGTCTTCCCCCCACCCGTTTGAGTGGGGGCAGCCCTTCATAGGCTTGACTTGGAGGCTGGTTTAGTACCTCTTCGGATCCAGGGTTTCTTATTACCCTGTGACTGTCCCTGATTTTTACCACCTGAGTTTGACCGAGGAGGCCGTCGGAACTGCTTAGTAGCAGACGTCCCAGGGATAGGAGAGGTAGTCCTCTTAAAAGATGGACCTCTAGACCTCTTTTTAATCGGTAAGAGAGTACTTTTACCACTGGAAATCTTCTGGATATACTTATCCAGGTCTTCGCCAAAAAGGCGTTCCCCATGAAATGGGAAGCTAACTAAGAGCTTCTTACAGGGAGCCTCAGCAGACCAGTTCTTGAGCCACAGAAGCCTACGCATATGTACCAAAGACAGCGTGAGGCGGGAGGCCTGATGGATGGAATCCTTGATGGCGTCAACCGCAAAGCATAATGCTCTAGGCAGATCAGCCAGAGCCTGGGCCTGCTGGTCTGGCAAATCCCTCAGGACCATTTTCATCTGATCCTTTAAAGCTTGGCAGACCCCAATAGCTGCCACTGCTGCCTGTGTAACAGCCCCTGCTGTGGAAAAAGCAGATTTTAATAAAGATTCCAATTTTTTATCTACTGGATCTTTGAACATTTGAACATTATCTACTGGACATGTCAGTGATTTGTTCACAGAAGAGATGGCTGCGTCCACCGTAGGAACATTCCATCTCTGGGTGAACTTTTCCTCCACCGGAAATTTCTTAGGCGGAACAAATAGTTTATCAGGATGTTCCCAGTCCTGGTATATAAGTCCTTCCAATAATGGATGAATTGGAAAGGAGCAATTAATCTGGGGAGCTTTTAGCGACCCCAATGAGGAGACAGCAGTAGTTGATGGTTCAACATAGTCATGAGCCGAACACCCCCGGGTTCGGTTCGCACCAGAACCCGCGAACGGACCGAAAGTTCGTACGAACATTAGAACCCTATTAAATACAATGGATGCGAACGTTCGAATTCTAAAGTGCTAATTATAACGACTATTATGCATGTTATTGTCCTAAAAAGGGTTTGGGAACCCGGGTTCTGCACCAGGGGACATGTATCAATGCAAAAAGAAGTTTTAAAAACGGTCGTTTTTCGGGAGCAGTCATTTTAATGATGCATAAAGTGAAAAAAAAGGCAAATATTCCTTTAAATATCGTACCTGGGGGGTGTCTAAAGTATGCCTGTGAAGTGCCACGTGTTTCCCGTGTTTAGAACTGTCCCTGCACAAAATGACACTTCTAAAGGAAAAAAAAGCCATTTAAAACTGCTTGCGGCTTTAATGTAATGTCTGGTCCCGGTAATATGGATGAAAATCTTTAAGAAAAATGGCATAGCTACCCCATGACCGGCCCCCCTACCCCAGCCCATTACCAGCCCCTTTGGGTCTTGTATGGATATTAAGGGGAACCCCGCACATAAAATAAAAAAGGCCCTATATACTCTGAACAGCCGTATACAGGCGGTGCATACAAGACAGGGACTGTAGGTTTGTTCTTATGTAGAATCTGTTTGTAATTTTGAACAGGTACATTGTTTAAGTGTAGCTCCAGCCCAAAAATCTATTTTTAAACTTTTTGGAAAACATAGGTAAGGGTTATCACCCCTGTAACATTTGTTTTGCTGTCTGTGCCCCTGTTCAGAACATTTCACCTCACTTTCCGTCCCAATGACAACTGTTTTTGAAATGTGGTGTTTTTCTTGAAACAAGGATTGCTGATAAAGCATCAGTACAGAGGAGACACCTTTCTCCCATATTAATTCTTACAGGAGAGAATTTTCCTTCCTAGGGGTAGATTTCCTCTCACTTCCTGTTGTCTTCTTGCGTTTGCAAGTAGGAGTCGTTTGTAAGTTGGATGTTTGAAAGTAGGGACCTGCCGTATATACTCTGCAGAAATAGGCCCCTTAGTTGTTGGTGTTGGCACAACACTGTAAGCACTCACAGTTACTCTTGGTTGGTGCTGGAATGCCCTGCTGTCAACTATTATATCAGGAATTGTAATTACATATAATTGTTGAACAGTGGTAGTAAAAATTGGGCCTTTGATGGTGGTGCTGGTGCCACAACACTGTAAGCCCTGACAGTTACGCTTGGTGGGTGCAGCAATGGGCCCTGCTGTGAATTATTAGATCAAGAATTGTAATTGCATGCCCCTGTTGAACAGGGGCTGAAAAATTGGGCCTTTCGTGGTGGTGGTGGTGGTGGTGGTGTTGCCACAACACTGTAAGCCCTCAGAGTTACTCTTGGTGGGTGCAGGAATGGGCCCTGCTGTGAATTATTAGATCAAGAATTGTAATTACATGCCCCTTTTGAACAGGGGCTGAAAAAGTGGGCCTTTCGTGGTGGTGGTGGTGGTGGCGTTGCCACAACACTGTAAGCCCTCAGAGTTACTCTTGGTGGGTGCAGCAATGGGCCCTGCTGTGAATTATTAGATCAAGAATTGTAATTACATGCCCCTGTTGAACAGGGGCTGAAAAATTGGGCCTTAGGCACTGGTGGCACAACACTGCAACCCCTCACAGATACTGTACTTGGAGCACAGCAATGAGCCCTGTCGCAAAGTATTGCTTCAAAAATTGTAATTACACGCCCCTGTTAAACAGGGGCTGAAAAATTGGGCCTTAGGCACTGGTAGCACAACGCTGCAACCCCTCACAGATACTGTACTTGGAGCACAGCAATGAGCCCTGTTGCAAAGTATTGCTTCAAAAATTGTAATTACACGCCCCTGTTAAACAGGGGCTGAAAAATTGGGCGTTAGGCACTGGTGGCGGCACCCATAAACAAAAATGATCTTCCAAGCTATCATCATCAATCGTATCATTGAGGACTCGGAGGAGGAGGATAGCCAGTCAACATAACAGCACAGGCACTCAGCATCAGCATCAGTCTTGAAGGGATGTGACATGTTAAAATCAATTAGTCTGTTATATCAGCATCAGGTGTGTGGTAGCTGGTGGTGATCCAAGACTGGTTCATCTTGATGAAAGTCAGTCGATCAACCGAGTCGGTGGACAGGCGCACCCTGTGATCCGTGACAAATCCTCCAGCAGCACTGAATGTGCGTTCCGAAAGAACGCTGGATGCAGGACAGGCCAGTAGCTCAATTGCATACTGTGCAAGCTCTGGCCAGTGATCCATCCTCAAGACCCAGTAAGCCAGAGGATTTTCGGTGGGGAAGGTGTCCAAGTCTGACCTTGCCCCTAGATATTCCTGCACCATTTTTATCAGACGCTGGCGATGGTTGCTGGAACCGATCATACTTTGGGGCTGCGGACTAAAGAATTGTCTGAACGCATCGGTCAGACGGCCACCTTCCCCACCGCTCCTTCTTTGACTGGCCAAAGCCTCAGCAACTCGTTGTCCAGGACCAGGAGTTTGTAACCTCCCAGTCTCTGGGAACGCGTTGCACAGACCTTTCTGCAAGGCCTCCCGGAGTTGTCTCATCCTCTGCTCCCTCTGCGACGGTAACATAAGGTCCGCAACCTTACCCTTGTACCGTGGATCAAGGAGAGTGGCCAGCCAGTAATGGTCCCTCTCCTTGATCCGAAGAATACGAGGATCCTTCCGCAGACTTTGCAGGATCAGGGAGGCCATGCAGCGTAGGTTTGCTGAGGCATTCGCTCCGGAGTCCTCTGGGTCACTAAGGACGACATGATCCGCAGCCACCTCCTCCCAGCCACGTACAAGTCCACTGGTTTCTTGGGACTGTAAATCATCCCTAAAAGACTGCTGCTGATGATGCTGAGTGCCAGCCTCCACCTCCATGCTGACACAATCCTCCTCCTCCTCCTCCTCTTCCTGTGCGATGGGTGGGACAGAAGGAACACTGTCTGGGTAAAGGGGGCCTTGAGAGGCAAGGAAGTCCTCCTCTTCCTGCCTCTGTTCTGCCTCAAGTGCCCTGTCCATTATTCCACGCAGCGTGTGCTCCAACAGGTGGACAAGAGGTACAGTGTCACTGATGCATGCACTGTCACTGCTCACCATCCTCGTGGCCTCCTCAAATGGTGTCAGGACAGTGCATGCATCCCTGATCATGCCCCACTGGCGTGGAGAAAAAAAACCAAGCTCCCCTGACCCTGTCCTGGTGCCGTAGTCGCACAGGTACTCATTGATGGCCCTCTGCTGCGTGTGCAGCCGCTGCAGCATGGCCAACGTTGAGTTCCACCTGGTGGGCATGTCACATATAAGGCGGTTCTTGGGCAGGTTCAACTCCTTTTGCAGCTCAGCCAGGCGAGCACTGGCATTATAAGATCTGCGGAAATGCACACAGACTTTCCTGGCCTGCCTCAGGACATCCTGTAAGCCCGGGTACCTGCCCAAGAACCGCTGCACCACCAGGTTAAGGACGTGAGCCACACAGGGCACATGGGTCAGTTGTCCCTGTCGGAGGGCGGAGAGGAGGTTGGTGCCATTGTCGCAAACCACCATTCCTGGCTTAAGCTGGCGTGGCGTCAACCACCTCTCGGCCTGGCCCTGCAGAGCAGACAGGACCTCTGCCCCAGTGTGGCTTCTGTCCCCCAAACACACCAGCGCAAGCACGGCATGGCATCTTTTTGCCTGCGTACTTGCGTAGCCCCTTGAACGGCTACGGAGCACCGCTGGTTCAGAGGACAAAGCACAGGAAGAGGCCATGGAGGAAGAAGAAGAGGAGGGGGTGGAGGAGAGAGGTGTGTCACAACCAGTAGTAGCATTTTGGAGGCGTGGCGGTGGAACAACCTCCAACACTACTGCACCTTGTCCTGCATCCTTCCCAGCTGCCAAAAGAGTGACCCAATGGGCCGTGAAAGAAAGGTAACGTCCCTGTCCATGCCTGCTGGACCATGAGTCAGCGGTAATATGCACCTTACCGCTGACCGCCCTGTCCAGCGAGGCCAAGACATTGCCTTCCACATGCCGGTAGAGAGCCGGAATAGCCTTCCGTGAGAAAAAGTGGCGTTTGGGAACCTGCCACTGAGGAACCGCACATTGCACAAACTCACGGAAGGGGGCTGAGTCTACCAACTGAAAAGGCAGCAGTTGAAGCGCTAGCAATTTAGCCAAGCTAGCATTCAACCGCTGGGCATGTGGATGGCTGGGAGTGAACTTCTTTCGACGGTCCAGCAGCTGGGGCAGGGAAATTTGCCTGCTAGAATCGGACGTCGGTGTACTGCTAGCAGAGTGGCTGCAAGTACTTGGCTGTGACACACCTAATTCTACACCTTCATTCCTCTCAGTGCATGTTTCAGAGAGGACTGAAGTTATAGTGGGGTTGGAGATCCCAGCTGATGCGGTGCAAGGAGAGGTCCGCTTTGTTCTTTGGTGTGGGTCTTTGAGGTAGGCTTGCCAACGAGCTGCATGGCAGGTCAACATATGTCTGGTCAGGCATGTGGTACCCAAGCGGCTGATGTTTTGGCCACGCGATGTACGCTAGAGACATATGTTGCAAACAGCAGCCGTGCGATCTGATGCACTAGCCTCAAAAAAGGCCCACACCAAAGAACTTTTTGAATGACGGGCAGAGGCAGCGCCCTGCACAGGCGGAGCTCTGCGGTGTGATTCCGTCGGTGTACTGCCCTTACGCTGGCCACCAAAGGGCATCCTGCCTCGTTGAAGATGTGCCTCCTCCTCATCCTCCTCCTCCTCCTCTCTCCTATTAGGCACCCACGTGGAGTCAGTGACCTCATCATCCCCTCCCTTCTCATCACTGGAGCCAATCTGGCAGTATGCTGCAGCTGCTGGAACATGACTGCCAGATTGGTGTCCTTCTTGAGCATCCCCTCTGTCTGCTCTCACGCTACTGCCTTCCTCTAGCTGGGTTTCATCATCAGACCCTTCGAAACGCTGGGCATCCTCCTGGAGCATGTACCCAACACTGTGCTCAAACAGTTCGGGGGACTCCTCAGGAGGAGGACATGGTGGGTCTAGGGAAGGAGTGACTGATGATGAGTCTGACATTGATACCAGGGAAGAGGACGCTTTGGCAGCTGCTTTGCCAGTACCCTGAGCCTGGGTGAGAGAGGATGAGGAGGAGGAGGAGGGCTTGGTCATCCACTCTACCAAGTCTTCGGCATGATGTGGCTCAACATGTCCAGCTGCCGAAAAGAAGGACAAGCGTGTCCCATGGCCATGTGCTGATGACAATGCACCGCGTCCACGACCAGCACTGTTGCCCCCAGACACAGAGCCTGCTTGCCCTCTTTTATTGCCTCCTGACTGTCTGCCTCTCCTTGTTTGCCTTCCAGACATTCTAATGGATGGCCTGCAGGGAGATGGGAAAAAAGCAAAAAGGGCTACCTTCAGGTGTCCTTCTCTGTCCCTTTACTTAAGGATTTCTAAATATGGTTGAGGATGATTGCTTTCGCACAGAATAGCACAATGACAATTTCCCTGACTGTCCAAAAAACAAGGATTTCAAAGATGGTTGATGAGGAATGCTTTAGCACAGTATAGCACAATGAGAATTTCCCTCACTGGCCTTCCCTGTCCCTACAAACAAGGTTTAGCACAGTAAAACACACTGACACTCTCCCTACCTATAGTTTTCTGTCCCTATAAAAAATGTTTTTTTAAAGATGGTTGATGATGAATGCTTTAGCACAGTATAGCACAATGAGAATTTCCCTCACTGTCCTTCCCTGTCCCTACAAACAAGGTTTAGCACAGTAAAACACACTGACACTCTCCCTACCTATAGTTTTCTGTCCCTATAAAAAATGTTTTTTTAAAGATGGTTGATGATGAATGCTTTAGCACAGTATAGCACAATGAGAATTTCCCTCACTGTCCTTCCCTGTCCCTACAAACAAGGTTTAGCACAGTAAAACACACTGACACTCTCCCTACCTATAGTTTTCTGTCCCTATAATTTTTTTTTTTAAAGATGGTTGATGATGAATGCTTTAGCACAGTATAGCACAATGAGAATTTCCCTCACTGTCCTTCCCTGTCCCTACAAACAAGGTTTAGCACAGTAAAACACACTGACACTCTCCCTACCTATAGTTTTCTGTCCCTATAATTTTTTTTTTTAAAGATGGTTGATGATGAATGCTTTAGCACAGTATAGCACAATGAGAATTTCCCTCACTGTCCTTCCCTGTCCCTACAAACAAGGTTTAGCACAGTAAAACACACTGACACTCTCCCTACCTATAGTTTTCTGTCCCTATAAAAAAAGTTTTTTTAAAGATGGTTGATGATGAATGCTTTAGCACAGTATAGCACAATGAGAATTTCCCTCACTGTCCTTCCCTGTCCCTACAAACAAGGTTTAGCACAGTAAAACACACTGACACTCTCCCTACCTATAGTTTTCTGTCCCTATAATTTTTTTTTTTTAAAGATGGTTGATGATGAATGCTTTAGCACAGTATAGCACAATGAGAATTTCCCTCACTGTCCTTCCCTGTCCCTACAAACAAGGTTTAGCACAGTAAAACACACTGACACTCTCCCTACCTATAGTTTTCTGTCCCTATAAAAAATGTTTTTTTAAAGATGGTTGATGATGAATGCTTTAGCACAGTATAGCACAATGAGAATTTCCCTCACTGTCCTTCCCTGTCCCTACAAACAAGGTTTAGCACAGTAAAACAGACTGACACTCTCCCTACCTATCCTTCTCTTTCCCTAAACTAAAGGAATCCAGGTTAAGCAAGAAAAAAAAATGTCACTGTCCCTGCCTATGCTTCTCTTTCCCTGCTCCGGAACACACTACACTAGGCCGCCGTGCTGGCGGCCTTTTATAGTGTGGGGCGTGTACTAAACACCCTCAGCAATAATTGGCCACAGGCATCCTGCCTGTGGCCAATCATTGCTCTCCTCGCTGCCGGCGCTGTGATTGGCCAAGCATGCGGGGTCACAGTGCATGCTTGGCCAATCACAGCGCCTGGATGACACTGCGATGGCGTAGTGCATTGTGGGCCGCGAATTAGGCGCGAACAGCCCAAATCGTTCGTTGTTCGGCGAACGATCGAACAGCCGATGTTCGAGTCGAACGTATGTTCGACTCGAACACCGAGCTCATCCCTAGTTCAACAAGAGGCATTTTAAATGCAGATCGAACCATGTCAGTTAGGGTCTGGACCCACAATCTTTCAGTCTGTGATGCTGAAAATGGTTCATCTACTGTTGATTCCTCAAAAACAGAGTTAACCTCCTCCTGATCCCCTTCAGGTAGGTCAATCCCTTCCTGGGACTGTTGCTCTGCCAACAAGCACTCTGATGGAGGTGATGGAGATCTGGCGCGCTTTCTTTCCTGTAGAGAAGAAGCGATCAATGCTGCCAATCTCTGCTCCAATCCCTCCAGAGTTGAGGCAAAAACCTCCTCTGTTATATATGCAGGAGCAGGTGGACTGAGGACAGCCGCAGTACCTGGCACTCCCGGGGGTTCCTTATGGGCATTAACCTCAGATTTTTCAGGGGAGGAAGGTGCAGATGACTGCTCAAGATCCTCAGAGCCCGATGGAGACCCCCTACACTTCCTGAGAGGTATATCCCGGAGTTTTTGTTAGGCGGCATATTCCTTAGTTCAAAGCTGAGGTATTCCAGCCGCAATACACCCCTTTACTGAAATAGTCTAATGCAATCTGCTGCTATGTATATCAGTGAGTGTCTACCAATGCGTCTTTCTGGGGATGCCTGTATCAACCACCCGCTGTAAGGACCCGGGGATGGAAAGAAACTACTTGGCAGCATGACAGAGGAATGCAGCTTCCCTGATAGAGAGCTCACTCATCTGCCTGGACTTTCACCATGGAAGGAATAGTCCCAAGAAAAAAAGACGTTCCACAGCGGCCTCCAGTGGACAAACACAGGTACCGCACTTTTGTCTTTTTTTTTTTTTTCAAAACTTCCTTTATGAAAAGATATTTCTAGGATTTTTTAGGCATATACAGCTATTAGCGGGAATACCTTTAGGTAACAGGCAGAAAGACATATTAGGCTTGGGGGTCCCCTCAATAGAACCAAGTTCCTGAGGGGCCCCCACTCACCTTTTCCCTGCCGCAGGACTTTGTTTGGTCCACAGAAGCCCAAACTTCACCTCTCATGGCAGGCATTGTACTAGACCTTCAGGGACCGGGTTCCCAAGGATTCCACTCCCCTGGACCTGTATAGCACCCTGCACAGATAGCCTCTTGGTTTTGGGTATGACCAGAGCTCTGGATCCCAGCGTCCAGCCCTCCTAAGAGAGGCATTACAGGCAAAACCTTGCTCTTCTCTGCAAGGCCCGGGTACCGACCGTTTAGCTATGAAGCTTTTTTGGTCGGATCCAGAATAGCTTGCTAAGGCCCAGAGAACCTGTACACAAGCCCAGATGAATACATGTTAACCTTGGCCAACACCTTAGACACTGGCAAAAAACTTAGGTGCTCCCAGATGGGAGGGGCTTATATAGGGGAGGGTACTTCCTGTTTTGGAAGTTGCCAGTGCCAGCACCTGAAGGTAATTCTATATAACCCACATAGTAATGACTATGTCGCTCTGTGTCCCATGATGTATGAACAAGAAAGTGTGTTTTTCCCCCAAAAAAAGCGTTTGAAATATCGCTGCGCAAATACTGTGTGGAAAAAAAATGCAATACCCACTATTTTAATCTGTAGGGCTTTTGCTTTAAAAAAATATATAATGTTTGGGGGTTCAACATAATTTTCTTGCAATTTTTTTTTTTTTCATGTAAACAAAGAGTGTCAGAAAGGGCTTTGTCTTCAAGTGGTTAGAAGAGTGGATGATGTGTGACATAAGCTTCCTAATGTTGTGCATAAAATGCCAGGACAGTTCAAAACCCCCCCAAATGACCCCATTTTGGAAAGTAGACACCTCAAGCTATTTGCTGCGAGGCATGTTGAGCCCATTGAATATATATTTTTTTGTCCCAAATGATTGCATAATGACAAAAAGAAAAAAAAATGTACAAAAAGTTGTCACTAAATTATATTTCCTGACATGCTCCATGGCAGCATACGTGTGGGTTGGCCCCGCCTCCATAACTACCCAATAGGACCCCCTCCCTATAAATTTTGGCTCTGGGCTCTCAGCCGTGTTCCTTTTTTGTCCTCCTCCGAAGGACTAGATGTTTTAGTTCTCCTACCTGAAGACGATTGTTCCTACGATCAAGATCGGCTGACAATATGGTGTCTCATCCCTCCGATAAGCCTTGACTGTGAAGCAGGGTATGGAGTGTATGGCAGAGTAGCGCTGAAGAACTGGATGATATCTTCCTGTGGAGAGATGAGCGCGCACAGGCCCGATTACCTAGCAATGTGCAGGTGGCCATTATCTGCTGCAAGCCTGGTGTGTGTATGGATGCGGTGTCCCTGGCCGAATCGATCGTAGGTGGTGGTAAGCTGTATCGCCTTCATGGCAGCAGTGCTTGTGTTTGTTGTTTGTTTTTTCATTGCTATTCTCTGCATTTGTTAAATTATGCCCAGCAAGCGGTTGGTTCCTTGTGCGTTCCAGCCGCCGCTCCCTCTTACTTCCGGGTTCTTCCGTGGTCTGCGCATGCGCGGCCCGGACCGAAAGCGAGGCCTGGTTCGCGCATGCGCGCGAGAATCGCGGGCCTGGCGCGGCTGTGATGTCACGCGGCGCCAATTTTAAAAGCCTGGGGAAGCCTGTGGATGACGGGAATGATCGTGGGCATAGCGGCGACTTCCCTGAGCACCTACAGAGCCTACCCCAGGTAAGTGCTGTTCAGAAGGGTCTGAAGTTGCATTTTGTCTTCATACTGGTGTCTGATGTTTACCTTCCACCTGCAGTGATTTCTGATTCAGTATGGACTCTTCACTGCCTCCCGGTGGCCAACCCTCTTGCAGCAGGTAAGATTGAAAAAATGTTTTCCTTTTATTCTGCCTGCTGAGGGGGGTGGAAGAGAGTGGAGTGTAGGGCATTATTATGACTTACGCCTTTTTTTCTCTCTCTCTATGCTTGTCTTTCCCTGTTTCAGCCCTTCTAGGTCTGAACAACAGAGTAGTTCCCGCAGACGCAGCGGGTCCTCTAAATCACACCACCGGCACTCCTCTTCTGGCTCTAGACACCATGATTATTCCAGATCCGGACGTCCCAGTAGAGACACTCCTCACCCCCCCTCATCTCACAGCAAGAGGTCAGAGAGACCATGTTGGGGGTGCAGGGCTCCGGTTCCTGCCAGCAAGTCCCTTTGTGACCATTGTTTTACAAAAGCAGCCAATGAGAGGGAAGGTGCAGATAAACACCTGGAAGCATTGGTTAAGCGGGTTGTAAACGAGTCGCTACAAGAGAAATATGCTAGAATGCAGCAGGATTCTCCTCTAGACCTACTGATTCCCTCGTTAGAACAGGGACAGGTGCATGAGACTCTGGAAATCTCTCAACCCAGCCATCCCTCAACTCCTCCCTCAGAAAGTGGTTCGGAAGTGGATGGTCCTGGGATGGGCTTTGATTATGCCTTAGTTCCAGCTTTAGTGAAAGCAGTTAGAGAAGTTCTGAATTGGGAAGATCCAGTTATATCTCCTCCCAAACAAAGGAAACTTTTTAAACAGCTCAGTAAAGAGCGACATTATTTCCCGTTTGTCACGGAAGTGGGTGCCATTATCTCAGAAAAATGGGGTAAAATGGACAAGAAAAGTTCTATGCAGTCAAAAATTGCAAAATTATATCCTTTTAAGGAAGAAGAGGTAAAACACCTTGATTCAGCTCCCATGGGTGATGCAGCTTTAATGCGTTTGGTTAGATATGTAACCCTTCCTCTGGAAGATACAGTCTCATTCAAAGATCCTCTAGAGAGACGGATTGACTCAGACCTGAAGCGAATCTATCTGACAGCAGGTTCAGTCTGTAAACCAATTTTGGCTTTAGCAGCTGTCTCAAAAGCCCTAGAAGCATGGTCAGACAATGTGGATGATTCCCTCAGAAGTATCTCTGAAGAAATGGCGAAAAAATCTCCTATTCAGGAAATCAGGCTAGCATCTGCCTTTTTGGGGGAGGCCTCTATTGATGTTATTCGCCTAGTGGCACGAGTAATGTTGTCAGCGGTTACCGCACGCCGTGCTTTATGGCTCCGTCCCTGGTCGGCGGATCCAGCTTCAAAGCAAGCTTGGTGCCGCATTCCCTTTGAAGGCTCCTCGCTCTTTGGCAATAAACTTGATAATGCCATTTCCCGGGCCACGGGTGGTAAGTCGGGGTTCCTCCCTCAAGACAGGCGTTTACAAAACCAGAAACGCACCTTTTCGAGGGCACAGAATACAGATCGTGCAAGAGAAGCACGCAGCTACAGACCTGGTCGTGAATTTTCAAGGACCTGGAAATCCAGACAGTCCTCTTTCAGGAAACCAACTAAAAGTACTCCGTCCGGTAGTCGGGAGTCTACGAAGTCTTTTTGAAGTTGGGCCTGTTCAAACATGTCAGGTGGGGGCACGTCTCCTCCACTTCCGGCATGTTTGGGCGGCCTCAATTAAAGATTTTTGGACCATCAAGACGGTCTCTTCAGGCCACACGTGGGTCTTCAACAGCACCCCCAGGCTCAGATACATACCCACAAGTCATCCAAGTGCAGAAGAAAAGAAACAAGTCTTACTATGTTACGTAAGCTCTTTATTAACTCAAGGCGCAGCCATTACTGTTCCAGAGGGCGAACGAGGAGAAGGCATGTACTCCCCGTTGTTCATGGTACAGAAAAAGAACGGTACCTGGAGACCAGTAATAGACCTAACGCATCTCAACCGATTTATTCGGAAGGAAAGATTCAAAATGTAGTCACTATTGACAATCCAGCAGTCAGTCCATCCAGGAGATTGGTTAGTGTCAATAGATCTGAAGGACGCATATTTTCACGTCCCAGTAGCTGCAGACTATCAAAAGTACCTTCGCTTTGCTGTAGGCGATCAACACTTACAGTCCACCTGCCTACCTTTTGGTCTCACGACATCACCTCGGGTGTTCTCCAAGGTTCTGTTAGCCATTGTGGCTCTGCTCCGAGTGAAAGGAGTTCGTCTTCATCACTACCTAGACGACCTCTTACTTCTAGCTCAAGACAGATGTCAACTCTTGGAACACAAGATTCTAGTAATCACCACTCTCCAAGATTTCGGGTGGCTTCTGAATTTGGAGAAAAGTCATCTCATTCCAACACAGTCCCTTGTGTTTCTAGGTGCTCTCTTCAACACAATAGACGGCACCATTTCATTGCCCGAGGAAAAGATTGCAGCAATTCGGGACAGGATCCGCGCAACACTTGCTTCCTCTCACCTGTCTGCTCTCCAATGCCTAAAGGTAATCGGCACCATGACAGCCACCATCCCTATGGTGAGGTGGGCTCAGTGGCACACTCGCCCATTCCAAAAAGGGTTTCTCCATCAATGGGACTCCCCCAGCAAGAGTCAACGCATCAGACTCACTTCATCCATGAGAGAATCTCTTCTTTGGTGGCTTCAGGGGAAGAATCTCCGCAACTGTTACACAATCCGTCCCATCACTTGGATTACTGTAACTTCGGATGCCAGCAATCAGGGGTGGGGCGCTTATTGCCTGACAGAAATAGCCCAGGGCAGATGGAACACACCGTCCCAAGGAATTGTGTCCAACATACTGGAGTTGCGGGCTGCCTTCCAGGCGCTCATGTCCTTCCGTCATCTGTTGACAGATTCTTCTGTGATGCTCAGGATGGACAACACAACCGCAGTTGCTTACATAAGGAAGCAGGGTGGTACCCGCAGCTGGTCCTTACTCCGGGAAGTAGAACCAATCATGACCTGGGCCCAGAAGTACCTATGCAACATCTCTGCAGTGTACATTCCAGGGGTCCAGAACGTTCAAGCGGACTTTCTGTCATGAACTCAAATGAACAACAACGAATGGTCTCTACAAATAGAGGTATTCAATTGGCTTCTAACTCTGGGAGTGTCTCCAGAAGTGGATCTGTTTGCGTCCCCATGCAACCACAAGTTGACCAAGTATCACTCGAGGTCTCGGGATCCCCAAGCCTATGGGATAGATGCTCTCACAGATCGGTGGAGATTCAGCCAGGCTTATGCCTTTCCTCCAATACCTGTGATACTTCAATTCCTTCACAGACTCAGAGTGGAGAGAGTAGAAATCATAGCAGTAATTCCGTTTTGGCCCAACAGGCCATGGTTTTCCCTCTTGACGTCTCTCAGTTATCGGAACTCAATCCCTCTACCCCTCAGACCAGATCTCCTATCTCAGGGCACAACGTTGCACCCATGCCCAGCTCATCTGCACCTCAGGGTATGGTTCTTGAGAGGGGAAGGCTGGATGCCTTAGGATGTCCAGAAGAAGCCATATTGACTCTCCTTAACGCTAGAAGAAATAGCACCAACAGAGTTTATGAGCATATCTGGTCAAAATTTACAGATCATATGTCTTCCAGGGCTAATTCCTGTAATTCTCCAGACGTCTAGGATGTACTCAGTTTCTTACAAACAGGTTTGGACTTGCCTTTATCAGTAAGCTCTCTTCGAGTGCAAATCTCAGCCATTTTAGCATTTACTGGAATCTCTTGGGCCAATCATCCCCTGATTCTCCAGTTCTTTAAGGGTGCAGTCAGACTCAGACCACAAAGAAAACCGAGGTTCCCCAAATGGGACCTGCCTCTTGTACTGGACTATCTTTTGACACTCAGCACAGATCCTGAAAAACCTCTTTCACCAAAAGATCTTACTCTCAAGACCGTCTTCCTAGTAGCGGTCACTTCAGCCAAAAGAGTGTCCGACATCAGAAACTTGGGTTCAAAAGAGCCGTTCCTGACCTTTTTCCCAGATAGAGCAGTATTAATTCCCATGCTGGGTTCAAACCCGAAAGTTACATCTATCTTTCATGAAAATCAGGAAATTGTATTACCCACTTTTGGAACTTCTAAAGGTCAAGATGTTCATCCCCTTGATGTGGGCCACACATTAAGTCAATACCTGGAAATGACAGAGTCTTTCAGACAAACAGATTTTCTTTTCATTCTTCTTCATGGAAAGAACAGAGGAAAAAGGGCCTCAATCAGATCTATTGCGGCATGGATAGTTCAGACCATCCAAAGAGCTTACAAAGCAAAAGGTTTGGCTCCTCCGGAGGCAGTAACTGCGCACTCAACCCGGAGCATCTCAACTTCTTGGGCAGCCTCTCGTCATGTCGCACCTGACGTTATATGCAGAGCGGCCTCTTGGTCGTCTAATAATACTTTTGTTTCCCACTATTGTGTCGAACCAGCTGCCTTATCATCACTGAATTTTGGTTTACAAGTTCTGTCGGTTGACAGTGTTAAATAAATTTATTTCTTGCCTCAGCATTTTGCCCGCCCAGGTGTGTTTGGCGAGTTATTTCCCACACGTATGCTGCCATGGAGCATGTCAGGAAAACGGAAAATATATTACCAAATACTTACCGTAATTTTCCTTTCCTGATAGGCTCCATGGTAGCAGGAGTCCCTCCCAATGCTTGGAGTAGGCTAGTTACGGAACACGGCTGAGAGCCCAGAGCCAAAATTTATAGGGAGGGGGTCCTATTGGGTAGTTATGGAGGCGGGGCCAACCCACACGTATGCTGCCATGGAGCCTATCAGGAAAGGAAAATTACGGTAAGTATTTGGTAATAAATTTTCCGTTATTGCTCAAACATGCCATGGTTATATGTGGAATTGCACCCCAAAATACATTCTGTTGCTTCTCCTGAGTACGGGGATACCACATGTGTGAGACATTTTGGGAGCCTAGCCGCGTACAGGATCCCGAAAACCAAGCACCGCCTTCAGGATTTCTATGGGTGTAAATTTTTGATTTCACTCCTCACTGCCTATCACAGTTTCGGAGGCCATGGAATGCCCAGATGGCACAAACCCCCCCCAAATGACCCCATTTTGGAAAGTAGACACCCCAAGCTATTTGCTGAGAGGTATGTTGAGTATTTTGCAGATCTCGCTTTTTGTCACAAAGTTTTGAAAATTAAAAATAGAAAAAAAAAAATATGTCTTTCTTCATTTTCAAAAACAAATGAGAGCTTTAAAATACTCACCATGCCTCTCAGCAAATAGCTTGGGGTGTCTACTTCGGGGGCCCGTACGCGGCTAGGCTCTCAAAAAGTCCCACACATGTGGTATCCCCATACTCAGGAGAAGCAGCCAAATGTATTTTGGGGTGCAATTCCGCATATAACCATGGCATGTTTGAGCAATATATCATTTAGTGCCAACTTTTTGTACATTTTTTTTTTCTTTTTGTCATTATTCAATCACTTGGGACAAAAAAAAAATATTCAATGGGCTCAACATTCCTCTCAGCAATTTCCTTGGGGTGTCTACTTTCCAAAATGGGGTCATTTTGGGGGATTTTGTGCTATCTTGGGATTTTATGGCCTTCAAAACTGTGATAGGTAGTGAGGAGTGAAATCAAAAATTTATGCCCTTAGAAACCTTGAAGGCGGTGCTTGGTTTTTGGGGTCCTGTACGCGGCTAGGCTCCCAAAAAGTCCCACACATGTGGTATCCCCGTACTCAGGATAAGCAGCAGAATGTATTTTGGGGTGTATTTTCACATATGCCCATGGCATGTGTGAGCAATATATCATTTAGTGACAACTTTGTGCAAAAAAAAAAAAGTTTGTCATATTCCCGCAACTTGTGGCAAAATATAAAATATTCCATGAACCCAACATGCCTCTCAGTAAATAGCTTGGGGTGTCTACTTTCCAAAATGGGGTCATTTGGGGGGGTTTTGTGCTACTTTGGCATTTTATGGCCTTCAAAACTGTGATAGGTAGTGAGGAGTGAAATCAAAAATTTACGCCCTTAGAAATCCTGAAGGCGGTGCTTGGTTTTTGGGGCCCCGTACACGGCTAGGCTCCCAAAAAGTCCCACACATGTGGTATCCCCATACTCAGGAGAAGCAGCAGAATGTATTTTGGGGTGCAATTCCACATATAACCATGGCATGTGTGAGCAATATATAATTTAGTGACAACTTTTTGTACATTTTTTTTTTCTTTTTGTCATTATTCAATCATTTAGGACAAAAAAAAAATATTCAATGGGCTCAACATGCCTCTCAGCAAATAGCTTGGAGTGTCTACTTTCCAAAATGGGGTCATGTGGGGGGGGGGTTTGTGCCATCTTGGCATTTTATGGCCTTCAAAACTGTGATAGGTAGTGAGGAGTGAAATCAAAAATTTATGCCCTTAGAAACCTTGAAGGCGGTGCTTGGTTTCTGGGGTCCCGTACGCGACTAGGCTCCCAAAAAGTCCCACACATGTGGTATCCCCGTACTCAGGAGAAGCAGCAGAATGTATTTTGGGGTGTAATTTCACATATGCCCATGGCATGTGTGAGCAATATATCATTTAGTGACAACTTTGTGCAAAAAAAAAAAAGTTTGTCATATTCCCGCAACTTGTGGCAAAATATAAAATATTCCATGGACTGAACATGCCTCTCAGTAAATAGCTTGGGGTGTCTACTTTCCAAAATGGGGTCATTTGGGGGGGTTGTGCTATTTTGGCATTTGATGGCCTTCGAAACTGTGATAGGTAGTGAGGAGTGAAATCAAAAATTTGCGCCCTTAGAAATCCTGAAGGCGGTGCTTGGTTTCCGGGGTCCCGTACGTGGCTAGGCTCCTAAAAAGTCCCACACATGTGGTATCCCCGTACTCAGGAGAAGCAGCAGAATGTATTTTGGGGTGCAATCCCACATATAACCATGGCATGTGTGAGCAATATATCATTTAATGACAACTTTTTGTATTTTTTTTTTTTTTGTCATTATTCAATCACTTGGGACAAAAAAAAATATTCAATGGGCTCAACATGCCTCTCAGCAATTTCCTTGGGGTGTCTACTTTCCAAAATGGGGTCATTTGGGGGGTTTTGTACTGCCCTGCCATTTTAGCACCTCAAGAAATGAGATAGGCAGTCATAAATTTAAAGCTGTGTAAATTCCAGAAAATGTACCCTAGTTTGTAAACGCTATAACTTTTGCGCAAACCAATAAATATACGCTTATTGACATTTTTTTTACTAAAGACATGTGGCTGAATACATTTTGGCCTAAATGTATGACTAAAATTGAGTTTATTCGATTTTTCTTATAACAAAAAGTAGAAAATATCATTTTTTTTCAAAATTTTCGGTCTTTTTCCGTTTATATCGCAAAAAATAAAAATCGCAGAGGCAATCAAATACCATTAAAAGAAAGCTCTTTTTGTGGGAAGAAAAGGACGCAAATTTCGTTTGGGTACAACATTGCATGTCCGCACAATTTACAGTTAAAGCAGCGCAGTGCAAAATTCTGAAATCACCTTTGGTCCTCTAGCTACCAAATGGTCTGGGGCTTAAGTGGTTAAAATGAACTTTTGTGGAGCTTTATTGGTTTGCGATTTTAGTCGCTAGTTTGTGCCTGCGACACACAGTGGCAACTTCTACCTAATCCGAGAAAAGAGCTGCAGCAGAACCGCTCAGAAGCTGCACAGTAGAAATGCTGCACAGTTGAAATGCACTATATATTATATAGTATAGTATATAGTATATATTATATAGTATGTTTGAAAGTTTTTTATGCGTGTATTAGCCCCCTATATACTGCACACCAAATAGTACACCTATACCAGTCCTTAAAATTAACTTTTGTGGAGCTTTATTGGTTAGCGATTTTAGTCACTAGTCTGTGCCTGTGACACACAGCGGCAACTTCTACCTAAACCGAGAAAAGAGCTGCAGAACCGCTCAGAAGCTGCACAGTAGAAATGCACTATACAATTCTTCCTAGAGTATTTTATGCGTGTAGTACACCCCTATTTACTGCACACAAAATAGTACACCTATACCAGTCCGTAAAAGGACTTTTGTGGACTGTACACCTATACCAGTCCTTAGAAGGACTTTTGTTTTAGTAGAGTCTGTCCCTGCTAGTACACACACAGCAACCTTCCTACACTGACTAAAGACAGCTGCAGAACCGCTCAGCACTGCAGTCCCAATGCTGCACAATTGAAATGAAGTAAAAGTGTATTACACCCCTATATACTGCACACAAAACAATTGTACACCTATACCAGTCCTTAAAATGACTTTTGTGGACCTAATAGCTAGGATTACAGTCTGTCCCTGCTCCACACAGCAACCTGTCCCTACGCTGACAAATAACAGAATGTAAAATGACAGCCAGATCAGGTCTATTTATAAGGTAGGGGGTATGTCCATCTGCTGAAATGTCTCATTGGCTGTCCTGTACCACATGATGGATGTGTCATAGGTCAAAGTTCCACAATGTAAAAGAATATGGCGGCCGCGAACCGGCTGCGAATAGCGCCATATGTCCGCCGGTTTCGCGAACCGCGAATGCGCAAAATTTGCCGCGAACCGGCCGCGGGACGAACCGCAAGGCCATCTCTAGTACAGATGCCAGGAAAAAAGCGGCGTTTTTAATGCAATTTTTTCCGCGTTTTGCATTGAATTTAGCTGCGTTTTTCTGTCTCTATTCAAAATGAATGGTTTCCTATAGGAGTCCATTGATTTGAATAGAGGTCGCACCAGAAGTCGGATCAAGATGATCGTGTGCTGGTTCAGAGGGGCAGCGCGACTTGGGGCGACCTGAGGTCACCTCCAGGACAGGCTGTCCCCTGTGTTTGGAATGAATCATGAAGGGGAACTCCACGCCAAATAAAAAAAAAAACGGCATGGGTTCCCCTCCAAGAGCATACCAGGCCCTTTGGTCTGGTATGGATTTTAAGGGGAACCCCCTACGCCAAAAAAACGGCATGGGGGTCCCCCCAAAATCCATACCAGACCCTGATACGAGCACGCAGCATTGGGCAGCTCTGGGGGTCTTCTTCCGACTTTGGGGGTCTTCTTCCAACTTCGGGGGTCTCTTCCGACTTCGGGGGTCTCTTCTTCTAACTCTGGTGTCGTCTCCGCTCTCTCCAGTTCTTCTCCCGCTCTCCAGTGCCTTCTACACGCTCTTCGGTTCCTTCTGCCCTCTGCCGGGCACCTCCGCTCTCTTCTTCCAGCTCTTTTGCTAGCAGGGCCCCGGTCTTCATCATCATCTTCTTCCCTCTTTTCTCCACCCGATGTTGCCTCATCGCTCTCTGCCGCTACAATGCCGTGTGCCCGGAGCGCAACGACTTATATAGGCATGGGGCGTGGTCACCGGGTGATGCCACCCGGTGACCCCGCCCCCGTATGACGTCACAGTCCAGGGGAATGATGGGATTGTGACATCATACAGGGTGGGGTCACCGGGTGGAATCACGGCAGAGAGCGACGAGGCAACATCGGTCAGAGAGAAGAGGGAAGAAGATGGCGATGAAGACCGGACCCCCGCAAGAAAAGAGCTGGAAGAAGAGAGCGGAGGTGCCCAGCAGAAAGAACCGGAGAGCGTGTAGACGACACCGGAGAGCGGGAGAAAAACCGGAGAGCGCGGAGACGACACCGGAGTTGGAAAAAGAGACCCCCGAAGTCGGAAGAGACCCCCGAAGTTGGAAGAAGACCCCCGAAGTCGGAAGAAGACCCCCGGAGCTGCCTAATAAATTACTTTAAAAACCTAGTGTGTGTTTTTATATTGACTTTTTTTACACCAGGTGAATGGGTAGGGGTACGATGTATCCCATACTCATTCACATAGGGTGGGGGGCCGGGATCTGGGGGCCCCCTTATTAAAGGGGGCTCCCGGATTCCGATAAGCCCCCCGCCCGCAGACCCCGACAACCAACGGCCAGGGTTGTCGGGTAGAGGCCCTTGTCCCCATCAACATGGGGGCAGGGTGCCCCCCTGCCCCAAAGCACCCTCACCCCCATGTTGAGGGCATGCGGCCTGGTACGGTTCAGGATGGGGGGGGCACTCACTTGTCCCCACCCCCTTTCCTGACCGACCAGGCTGCGTACTCGGATTAGGGTCTGGTATGGATTTTGGGGGGACCCCCACGCCATTTTTTCGGCGTAGGGGGTTCCCCTTAAAATCCATACGTGACCGAAGAGTTCCCCTTCATGATTCATACCAAACACAGGGGACAGCCTGTCCTGTAGGCGACCTCAGGTCGCCCCAAGTTGCGCTGCCCCTCTGAACCGGTACACGATCATCTTGATCTGACTTCTGGTGCGACCTCTATTCAAATCAATGGACTCCCATAGGGAACCATTCATTTTGAATAGAGATAGAAAAACGCAGCTGAAAGCTAGCGCGGGGAAACGTGCATTGAATTCAATGCAAAACGCGGAAACAATTTAGTTAAAAACGCCGCTTTTTTCCTGGCGTCTGTACTAGCTTTACAGTCCATTTTTTAAAACGTCGGTGGGCATGAGGCCTAAGAAAAAAAAGGGAAAAAAAGCACTGAACTGCATCAAAAACGCGCATGCAGAAAAGCACCTGGAACGCATCTGGACTGCGTTTCCAAGGTGTGAACTGGCCCTTAGGCAGTTGCGTTTAACCTCGTTTTTCACAAAGCAAAAAAATGCGTTCAGACGCCAAAGATTTCCACCTTTCCGGCGTTTAGCCGCATTTCCGTTTAGAAGCGTTTTTAAAGGTGACCTATTTTTTTACAGTGAAAAACTAAAAAATGATGGCAAATAATGAAAAACCTTAAAAAATTGATTAAAAAAACTGTAATTGCTTGCATTGCATTGTGGACAATCCACAGCTTGTGGCCAGGTGACTTGGCAGGTGACGTGGCCAGGTGACATGGCAAGTGGACAATCCACAACTTGGGGCAAGTGATGTGGTAAGTGACACGTTAAATACAAGTACACTGCTGCTCTCTCAGCTACTGCTACTCACTCTGGTCTCACAAAATGTCTGAAATTGTTAATACTGTTTTTTGAGCTTAGGGAGGGTCCTTATGATGTTTCCTAACTAAACGCTTATAGACGCAAACGCGCTAAAACGCGGCATGCAAATGCGGCAAAACGCGCGTTTATAAACGCCGGTTTCAACCTTAGTTCAGAAGACTTTGCACCAGCGTCCCGTGTACATGGGGCCTAAAAACGGCTATGCCACTTACAGCTCAAAAACGTCATGGTGGGCATGAGGCCATAAGCTAACATAGAGAGACGTTTTTAAGCTGCAAAAACACTCAAACAAGCGGCTGGAAAAACGTCTGTGTGCATGTAGCCTTATATTAACCACTTGTGCACTGGCCACTTAAACCCCCTTCCTGCTCAGACCAATTTTCAACTTTCAGCGCTGATGCACTTTCAATTACAATTGCGCGGTCATACAACACTGTAACCAATTTACATCTTTTGGTGCTATTTGATCACCTCTGCGTTTTTTTCTTTTTTTCTATAAATACAAAAGACCGAATAAAAAAATAAAAATAAAGATGTTTTAACCACTTCACCACCGGGCCTATTCTGGCACTTCTCTCCTTCATGTAAAAAACATAATTGTTTTGCTATAAAATTACTTAGAACCCCCAAACATTATATATGTTTTTTTTAGCAGACACCCTAGGGAATAAAATGGTGGTCATTACAACTTTTTATCTCGCACAGTATTTGCGCAATAAATTTTCAAACGCCTTTTTTTTTGGAACAAAAACGGTTTCATGAATTTAAAAAAAAAAAAAACAGTAAAGTTAGCCAATTTTTTTGTATAATGTGAAAGATGTTGTTATGCTGAGTAAATAGTCAACATGTCACGCTTTAAAATTGCACACACTCATGGAATGACACCAAACTTCAGTACTTAAAAATCTCCATTGGCGACGCTTTAAATTTTTTTACACGTTACCATTTTCGCATTACAGAGGAGGTCTAGTGCTAGAATTGTTGCACTCATTCTAACGCACGCATCAATACCACACATGTGTGGTTTGAACGGCATTTACATATGTGGGCGGGACTTACGTGTGTGTTTGCTTCTGAGAGCGAGCTACCGGGGACAGGGGGGTTTTAATTTTTTTTATTATTGTTATTTTATTTATTTTTTTATTTATTTATTACAATTTTTTTTTATTTTTACACCTTTTTTTACTTTTTAATTTTTTTGATCACTTTTATTCCTATTACAAGGAATGTAAACATCACTTGTAATAGGAATCTATTGTGACAGGTCCTCTTTATGGAGAGATGCAGGGTCAATAAGACCCCACATCTCTCCTCCAGGCTGGAAAGCATGAGATGGGTAAAAAAAAAAATCACCGATCTCATGCTGACAGCCGAGATCACGGCTTTGTTTACATACGGGAACCCGGCGTGACGTCATAACGTTGCGCCCGGGCCTCCGACGGTCATAGAGATGACTGGTGACCATCTGGTCACCAGTCATCTCTTAGCTTGCCATCCGGCGCCAGCCAATTCATTCTCCGGGCCCCCGATGGCACGGGAGAGCCCGGAGAAGCACCGGATGGCGGCGGGAGGGGGGGGGGGACGTTGCCTCACGCCGCCTATAAGAACGATCAAGTGGCGGAACTACCGATATGATCCATTTTATCGTGCACAGAATCGCCGGCTGAAAATAATGATATCAGCTGCAGGCATCATTCAGCTGATATGCAGCTGCAGGCATCATTGTCAAGGACGTCATTTGACGGTGGGCGGTAGGAAAATGGTTAATATTTAGTTCGAAAATTTAGAAAAAAGGTAATTTTTCTCTTTCATTCATGTACACTGATGAGACTGCACTGATGGGCACCGATAAGGTGGCAAGGGTGGGCACTGAGAGGTGGCATTGCTTGTTGGCACTGGTGGGCACTGAGAAGTGGCACTGCTAGGTGGCAATGAGAGTTGGCAGTGATGGGCACTGATAGGCAGCACTGCTAGGTGCCACTGATTGGCACCAGTGGTGGGCATTGATAGGTGGCACTGGCAGGGGCCACTGATTGTCACAGATGACGCAGAACAGCCTCTTCCTCTTCGGGCCCCATGTCCCTTGCACATAAGCTGGTGATTGCCTTTTTTTTATGCTCACGCTGTCAGCGCAAGGAGAAAACAAAAACGGTTACAGAGCTTTTGTTTACATCACGCGATCAGCTGTCATTGGCTAACAGCTGATCACGTGGTAAGGGGCAGGGATCGGCCCCTTACTCGGATCTGTGATCACCCTAGTCTCAGTGACTTAGTGACCACAGCGCGCGCGCGAAGGGGAGGACGTTTAATGACGGACTCCCGGCAATTGAGGACCGTGCTGTGGCCGTCGATCGTCTCAAGAGGGTCTAAATGGGCCATTGACATGCATCACAATTGAATTTAGGAATGTGTCTTTGCAAAGTTAAACTAAAGTAAATCCTCTTATTTTTGCTTGGGGATAGAGTGCAGAGGGATTAGAAGTCTGGACAGTTTTTGGGGATGTCTGTGCCCCTGATTTGGCCACTTTATCTTTCCAAATGATTCACTTCCTGTCACATAGCCACACAGGAAGTAAGGGTAAATCCCTACCAATGTCTTTCCTTGGGGACACACAGGTCAATCTAAATAGTTTCCCCTTTATGTCAATTGCACACTCCAGCATTTTGCTGGGTACACCCCAAATTATTAGGTATCTTGGACTTTGGGGTTTATTTACTAAAGGCAAGTGCACTTGCTGGATATCCAAGGGGGACATGCAAGGAAACTAAAATAAAATAAAAACTTCTTTGCTTCTACTTGATTGGGTGTTACAATCAGCAGTGCTTCCCCTCAGATTTTCAGCAACTACACTTGTACTGCAGAGTGGATTTGCCTTTACTAAACCCCAAACTACCTAATGATTTGGGGTATACACAACAAAGTGCTAGAGTGCAATTTTCTTAATGGGGACACTAGTTAGATTGATCTGTGTGTCCCCAAGAAAAGACATTGGTAGGGTTTAACTTTCACTTCCTGTTTAGCTGTGTGACAGGAAGTGAAGCCAATTTTACTAAAAGGGACACAAAGCCCAACCTAAAAAAGACAAGCAGGGGATCTAACACTCACTTGGTTTCCCTCAAAATGCCCACAATTAGAATAGTATTGCCTTGAGCTATTTTTAAGTGCAGTGCTCTAAATCAGTGCTTCTCAAGTACCCCCAACAGGCCATGTTTGCAGGTTTTCCTTCATCTTGCACATGTGCTTTAAATCACAGTCAATAGTTTGGTATTTTGGACAGCAATTCTCGATAAGATAAATTCACAAAACATGTCCTGTTGGGGGTACTTGAGGACGGAGGCTGAGAACTACTGCAGTAAAAAGGGAAATTGAATACTTATTTTTTATTTCCTGGTGACTATCCATGGCAGCACACAATCCATGCATATGCTACCATGAAGGCACCAGGTTAGACAAATCACACCTGTTTTGATTTGACGTGCCAATCAGCATAGTTAAGCTGCAGCTGTCACATTTGTTGCATTGAAAACAAAAAACAAACAGCAAACTTTGCATCAAAATGTATTGGTCAACAAAACAGGACTTAGAAAAAACAAAGGGAAGCAAAAAAAATAAAACATGAAGGTAAATTTGAAACATTAGTCACAGCATCTTGAGAAAGATTTAGAAAAATAATGCAGCACAGACAATTAAATCAAAGTGAACGACACACATTAACAACATCAAAAATATTTCAGGGGAACATATCCCCCACACAACAAAATACAATCAACAAAAGTAGAACAAACATCTGTTTTGTAAAGACATAACAAATAAAATACATGTGTTACAAACTCGATATGGACACCAAAATGTACTTTTTGCCGGCCGCACACACACACACAATCTTGCCTCTTTTCAGGGCAAGGGAGAGAATGCTATCTGCAAGCTTTATATAATATAGGTTTGTGTGCTATTGAGGCAATTGAAAACACATGCACAGTCCATGAAAAACCCAAAATCCAAGTTCACCCAATGTAGAGACTGAACATCAAAGTGTGTACACCTGTTAAAGATGTCCTTCAATTACTAACCCAAAAAAACACGTTCTCTGAGCATGCCCAGAAACATCCAGGTGCTGTTCACACACAAAAAGCACCAAAAAAAAACGAAGTCCCTGAGCATGCTCAGACCAACACAAATGCAGCTAGCAGAAATTAAGCCCCCCCTGTCCAAAATTAAGCACATCATCCAGCATGATACAAAATTAGAGATGAGACAAACACCCCCCGGTCCGGGGGGGGGGGGGCAAACAAAGAGCCTAACATGGGCAAAAGTTATACAACAAATACCATTGCAGTCTATGGGAACTGACTTGTTAATTTTGCTAGTCCCCACTTGGCTGGCTTATCTTCTAGTTATTGGCCTTAAAATGGGGGCCCAGGTCCCACCCTAAGGGACATATATCAATGTCACCAATTTGGACAACACCAAAAACAAAACAAGGAGAAGTGTCTTTAAATATGCCAAATTGCTTAAGGACCATTTCACACCACATGCAGTCCATTGCGTTTTTTATGCATAAAAAATGCATGGAAAGTTGGTTATATGGTTCTAAATGGCAGTGTTTGTTCCGGTGCATTCCAGTTCCACAAAAAAAGTAGAACATGCAGCATTTTACTTGCACTGGACTGTACTGGAACGCTGCAAAACGCATCAAAAACGCACTGGAACTCACCTAAATGCACCAAAAACGCACTGGAACACACTTGTCTTTATCTATGGTTAATAAAAAAGAGGGGTGAAAAAAAAGCACTGGACTGCATCAAAATCGCATCAAAAATGCACTGGACTGCATCAAAAACACGCATGCAAAAAAGCACCTGGAACGCATCTGGACCATAGAAACGCAGTCTGGATGCGTTCCAGGTGCTTTTCTGCATGCGCGTTTTTGATGCATTCCAGTGCATTTTTGATGCATTTTTGGTGCGTTTTGATGCAGTCCAGTGCTTTTTTCCCCCTCTTTTCACTTAACCTTAAGGGCCAGTTCACACCAGATGCAGTTCCGTTCAGTTTCGTGCGCATTTTTCTGACCAGAAACTGACCGGAAACTGACTGCATGGTGTGAACAAGAGCCAACTAGAGCCATTGGAATACATGTAAAATACTGTGCATGCATTTTGTGCAGAAAAAAAGCACACGGAACTGAACGGAACTGCGTCTGGTGTGAAATGACCCTAATAAGGACAAGTGTGTTGCAGTGCGTCTTTGGTGCGTTCCGGTGCGTTCCAATGCGTTTTTGGTACGTTCCGGTGCGTTTTTGATGCGTTTTACTGTGGTCCAGTACAGTTCTGTACATAAAAAATGCAGCATTTTTTTTCCTGTCTGAAACGCACTAGAACGGACTGCAGTGGTGTGAACTATGTCATTGGCATTACTGTGATCAACTTTCTTTGTGTTTTTCATGCATCAAAAAAACGCACTGCGTCCAGAGGGGGCGCAGTCACAAGATGGCAGAGTAGAGTAACACACACTCGGAGCTCCCTCCACCCACTTAACCAGCAGATCTGAAGCTGAGAAGCCAACATACAGACTTTCAAACTGCAAACTTGCTTTTTCCACATTTATATTGCATCCATACGGTACGCTACTTATGCAGCACCCCATCGGACTTTGTAGTTACATATAGATACTCTACATACCTTGCCTGCTGCTCTCCGGGAGCTTGATGTATCCGTTGTACCTGGAGAGTGCTTGCTGCATTTGGAGATACCTGTGGGCGCCTGGTGACCGGCGGCTTCTTTTTGTTTCTCCCTGGAATGAAGAGGAGGGATACCAAAGCCAAAGTTAAAGTTAAAACTTTGAGGACATCCAACGCGATAGCCCAGTCACCACAGCCACCACAGCCGGAGATCCGAAGATTTTTCTCCCAGACTCCTGCAGCCACAGCGGCGCGGAATCGGGAAGTGGAGAGTGGATCACGTGATACGGGGATGCGCCCGGAGCAGTGCACGTGGAGCGCGAGGAGTAAGCGAAGTGATCCTGCTGAGATCCGCTCTACACTGGAAGAGAAGCGTGAGCAAAACAAACCCGCTGAGCCCCCCTCTACTGAGACAAAGGAGGTGTTTACAGCGAGCGAGATGGATCTTCATGACTCGCAGGTGAGCCCGAAAATACTGCCTCCATGCCCTGGAGAGTAGAAATTAGACCTTAGGACATTAATACAAGCCCTCCCTACTCGGGAAGATTTGCAGGCACTTCCATCCAGGGCAGATATGAAGATATTTGTAGCACGAGTGGAGGATGATATGGAGGCAATGGTTTACGGAGTAGAGGAAATACACCGTAGAGACTTGGAAGTAATGAGGGGGGACATACTCCTATTAACAGAAAAAATAAATAAGGACAAGACACGGCTAACTTCGTTAGAGAAGAGCATGATAGATTAAGAACAAAAAGGAGGAGGGGAAAATAAATTATTGAACGGGAGATGAAGTACTTATGTGAGATATCTAGGAAAGAGAAGATGAAGAAAAGATGAGAAAAGATGAGAAAAGGAGTAAAGTATGGTGTAAATGGAACCATTCTCCTTGGTATAAGTTTCATGAATTTGATAGGAAGAAGCCCTGAGGACGGAAACGGTTGTAGGGACAACTTGGATAAATTGGACTCTGTATGTAAATGTAAATTTGAATTTTCTGCCCGGGGGGGGGGGGGGGTGGGGTGGAGGGAAAACCAGAGGTCCTCAGCCTTCTAGGACCTACCCCCAATTAGGTTTACACCTACTGAAGCCATTTCGGGCCTGAAATGGTGTAGCGGGTTGGGGGAGGGAGACGGGCGGAGGATCACTAGAGCCTTTTTTTTTTTTAGGGAGAAAGGGAGATGGAGAAAGTTAAGTTTACTTCCCTGAATGCTAAAGGACTTAATGTCTCTGAGAAAAGAAAGATGCTTTTGAATGATCTGAAGCGATTAGAGACAGACGTAGCATATATTCAAGAGACACACTTTAGGGAAGGTGGGCTCCCACTCCTTCAAATAGATTTTTCCCATGTGTATAACATGCACCGAATCAACAGGCAAAATTGAAGGGGGTTTCTATACTAATTTCTAATCGGATCCCTTGGATTCTAGTAGATAAACGGGCAGACCCCAATGAGAGATTTCTCTTCCTTAAGGGCTGCATTCGTAGTACGAAAGTGACGTTGGCTACACTTTACACTACTTCAGTTGAAGAACTGAACGAGACATTAAAAATGATTAAACATGGAAAGTCCCCTGGCCCCGATGGTTTTAGTATAAACTACTAAAAAGAATTTTCTGAGATACTGAGTAAGCAATTGACAAAGGTCTTTAATGCGGTGGGCCTGACTTCTGCATTCCCCCGGGATACACTTAGAGCCCATATTACGGTTGTCCCAAAAGAGGGAAAAGACCCGGCGGAATGCGGGAGTTATAGACCCATTTCATTACTCAATGTTGACTTAAAATTTTTTACTAAAATACTGGCGACCAGACTTCAACCATGGCTCTCACATATAATAGACCTGGATCAAGTAGGCTTTATCTCTACAAGGGAGGGGAGGGACAGTACAACAAAGGTACTTAACTTGGTCTATCATGCTAACGAGACAAACACACCTTGTGTGTTTCTGAACACTGATGCTGAGAAAGCATTTGATAGATTTCCTTTTTGAGGTACTGAAACAGGTAGGCCTGGGGGAGCGTATGATCAGCTGGATCACAGGTGTCTATACGATCTACCAGGCGGCGGTAAGGATCAACAAGGTTTTTTCAAAACCTTTCGGTATCTCGAATGGTACCCGCCAGGGATGCCCCTTGTCTCCCCTACTTTTTGCTTTGTCATTAGAACCCCTACTGAACAGAATCCGTCAAAATCCAGACATACGGGGACTGCAGGTAGGTGAGGGCCAGTATAAGATCTCTGCTTATGCGGATGACCTGATGTTTTCTATGTCACATCCACATACCTCCCTACCTAATTTAGTAGGAGAAATTGAGAAATATGGTTCTTTATCCAATTTAAAAATAAATCACAGTAAATCAGACACCATGAGTGTGGCTATACCACCTCAGCTACGAAATACTATTCAAATAAATTTCGGCTTCAAATGGGGAAAGTCACTTAACTACCTGGGTATAAACATACCAGCAAAGTAACAAGATAATTTTAAGGTAAATTTTCCACCTGCATATAATTTAATTAGATCACTCCTTGATAAATGGCAACATGGCCTATACTCATGGTTTGGCCGTATTAATATAATAAAAATGTCCATTCTCCCAAAAATTTAATATTTACTTCAGGCACTGCCAATTACGATTCCCAAGGCTTTCTTACATCAAGCACGCACACTCTTTATGAAATTCATCTGGGCAGGAAAACGGCCAAGGATTAAAAGAGATCTTTTGACCCTGCTGAAGAAATCTGGGGGGGAGGCAGTACCAGATGTAACGAAATACTAAACGCGCAGTTCATCTCTTGAGACTAGTAGACTGGTGTAGACACAATGACCTTAAGAGATGGGTTGACTTGGAACAGCAGATGAGTCCCATCCCCCTGGGTAGAGCACCATGGTGCTACACAGATTTGCCAATCTCTCTCAAGAAACACCCCCTAATTGGTATGACATTACAAATTACAGCAAAGATCTGTCGAATACCAAAGTTCTCATCAAGACAAACACCTCTGTTCCCCATCCTGGGAAACCCCAGTTTTATTCCAGGTAAGGAAGCTGGAGCATTTCAAAACCTTAAAGATAAGGGTATATACCAAGTCTCACACTTCCTTAAATCTGAAACGTGGCCAACTGGTAAAACACTGACCCAAATAGAAGGCCTATTTGAAATTAACTTCTGGCAAACCCTCCAAATAAGCCACTTTATGAGATCCTTGGGATCTTCTATAAATTTCCAACGACAACTAACAACTTTTGAATCATACTGTAATGAGAAAGAACCATTATCACAAGGGATCTCTAAGATGTATAAATTGTTAAATAATCCCTCTGAGGACTATGAGATGCCGTGCTTTAGTAAGTGGGAGATAGATCTAAAAAGAACCTTCACCCTGACGCAACGTAACCAAATCATTTATTTGACCCTTAATTCTTCAGTTTGTACCAAGACGCAGGAACCTAATTATAAACTTTTGACACCGTGGTATTATACCCCTGCACGATAAGTGCTGGAGATGTGGGGAAGAAGTCATTGTTACATATATTTTGGGCGGGGTCACCGGGTGGCTGCGGACTCAGAGGAGAACTGTAAGAAGAACTGAAGCGTCACACAGCGGGAACCTCAAATGCAAGCGGATCATCCGGAGAAAGAAGAGGGGAACAAGAAGCTGGAGCTAGATGCGGACGAGAACACCAAAGGAAGAAGGAAGATGAAGATGAGATGAAGAACAAGATGGAGGAAGAAACCTGAATAGAGAAAAGAAGAAGAAGATGGAAGAAGAAGAAGACATTAATAAAGGAATTGTCAAAAACCGGCTATTGTTATTTTTAACATTTTTGACACTTTTTTTGTGAAATGGTAGGGGTACATTTGTACCCCTTTACTATTTCACACAGGGGGGCGGGATCTGGGGGTCCCCTTTGCTAAAGGGGGCTTCCAGATTCTGATAAGCCCCCCGCCCGCAGACCCCCACAACCACCGAGGAAGGATTGTGGGGATGAGGCCCTTGTCCCCATCAACATGGGGACATGGTGCTTTGAGGGGTTACAGACCCCCAAAGCACCCTCCACATGTTGAGGGCATGTGGCCTGGTCGGTTCAGGAGGGGGGTGCTCTCTCGTCCCCCCCTCTTTTCCTGCAGCCTGCCAGGTTGCGTGCTCGGATAAGGGTCTGTTGTGGATTTTTAGGGGGACCTCCGCGCCATTTTTTTTTAAGTTTGGCGCGAGGGTCCCCTCTAAAATCCATACCAGACCTGAAGGGCCTGGTAATTGAATTTGGGGGGACCCCCACGCATTTTTTTTTTTTCAAAGACTTTCAATGACTTTTCTCTGTATTGACGGGAACCGGCAATTCAATTATAGCTGCGAGTGCTTTTAAATTACTTTTTTTTTTCCTTTAGAAATGTCATTTTGTGCAGGGACTGTTATATAATGGCAAGTTAGAGGAGCGCCTGTTCAACTTATGCAAATGCATTTAAGTGACTTGACATTTAGTAAGATTTTTCCGGCGCCGTGAACTGGCGCATTTAAACGAGCGCAAATGCCGGGAAGAGCATAAAAAGATCTCTCGCAGTTATAAACGTAATTGCAGGCGCAGCAGGCTGGTTCAGAAAAATTTACCTTCTCATTCTATTTTGGGCATATTTGTTACTTGGGCAGTTGTCACTAAACTTCCTCACATCACCCCATGTCACCCCCATTATATTGGCACTTTCAGCTTCTTTATATTTTACTTTGAAATGCCGTGCGCCAGGTCCATAGTGCCGCACTGAGCGCCTCCTCCTGTGCGCCGAGAACACTATAGTAAATGGGGAATAGCGCTGCGTTACCGGCGCAAATGTTTCATAAATACCAAAACTGCATTGCGCATGCCGATGCGCCGCAAATGGTTCGTAAATCAGCCCAAATGTATTGGTTGCGCTTACAAAAATAAAAGAACAATCCTGCATAAGTCCTGCACAATCCTTTAGAGAGTAACAAGAAAACATAGTTTGTAGTAAATTTTCTCTTTAAATATGATACTCTGTAACCTTCACCCTACGTGGGTTCAAAACAACATGCATGTGCCTCAATCCCTGACACCGATTCACCACTGCGCTCACCTCAATAATAGACCTGTGTAGGTCCAATCTCATCTTCCCCCAACTTGGGTATAATCCGGGTTGCTGAGACATCTGATCGGTGTCCTTCTCCTCCTTTCCACTCTCCGAGTTATGTTAGAGGCTTTATGTGAGCTATGATTTTTCATCCGTTTCCCCTCGATCAAAGCAAACAAGCTACCATAGTGAAGTATTTAAAAACACATAGAATTTATTAAAAGTATCCACTTACATTTAAGATAAAAACGGTGCATTCAATCTCTATCTCCAGCGGGGTTGTGGCTCCCATGTGCTGCCTGTGCTAAGTCACCCAACTCTGCCCAACACGTATCGTCACTACCATGTGACTTCCTCAGGGGTTAAAGGTCAGGCGACTGTGCATATGGGCTTTAAAAAGCTGTCACTCAACACCTGACCCCTGAGGAAGTCACCACCTATTGGGTTTTTACATTGGATCATGTTGTTAATTTTAGCTTTTTTGCACCTGACGCATCGAGCTTATGGGATGCAGTCGTGTCCCTAATATCCAGTTTAATATGTCACCATATGATCCATGCCCATATATAGAATTACATTTATGTGCCACTATTTGACCCATGTATACATATATGAATTGTTTTTTATTCCATTTTGTGATGTGTATGTGTATGTATGTATGTATGTATGTATGTATGTATGTATGTATGTATGTATATATATATATATATATATATATATGTGATTTTTTTACTAGTTATGTATCAATTGCTACGTGCCATGTCATGTTTTGATTATAATAAACATGTTTAATTTAAAGTTGCTGGTCCTATGGAGCAATACACACGGCCACCAATCCCACCATAGATCTGTAGTTGAAATGTGTTATACATTTTGCCTTGAAGAAATTCTGCTTGAATCCTTGTCCTGTAGACCAATGCTAATCTCTCCATTTTCTGCAGGGTTTACCAGAGAGAATACAGACATCTCCTGGCTTTTATATTTGCTATTGATGAGATAAACCGCAGTCCAGATATTCTTCCCAACATAACTCTGGGATACCATGTGTATGATTCTTGTGGACATGTGAATAAAGCTATAAAAGATGTTCTACAGATATTGTCTGGACATACAAAGGAAGCTCCAAATTATTCCTGTATGGAGCGGGGTGCCCTGGCTGGTTTCATTGGAGATCTCAGTTCTGACACCACTCTCCAAATGGCCCAGCTGCTGAATCTATATGGTTACACCCAGGTAAGAAAAGCTGAATTTTCTATATTACAAAAACATTAGGACAGCTAGTCGTCCTTTGGTGAGGTTGGTCAAAAGAGTACAAATAACTTTTGTGGCAAAGCGTCATAAAATATAACGTTCTAAAATAAAGAAGGCAGTCCTGTGTAGGGATGGGTCAACGGTTCAGTCCAATCTTTGGCTTTTATGGCATTTGGATAAATGCCTGAACTTTTTCCCATTCAGTCCCCTGATTATACCCTAAATTACCACCAAAGGGCGGGCCAACGCAATATTGAACCCTACAGACTAAGATTGGGATGCCATTAAAGTTCATGTGCGTGTAAAGGCAGGTGTCCCAATACTTTTGGTAACATAGTGTATATAGAAGTAATATTTCAGGAAACTAGGAGCCGCCAAAGTTACGTATGCTGACACCTTAAGAGTTCCCTTCACTGGAAATAAGAGGCCAAGCCCAACCCCTGAAAAACCACCCCACACCATAATCCCCCTCCACCGAATGATTTGGACCAGTGCACAAATCAAGGTCCATAAAGACATGGATAAGTGTGTTTGGGGTGGAGGAACTTGACTGGCCTGCACAGAGTCCTGACCTCAACCGGAAAGAACACCTTTGGGATGAATTAGAGACTGTGAGCCAGGCCTTCTCTTCAACATCAGTGCCTGACCTCTCAAATGCGCTTCCGGAAGAATTGTCAAACATTCCTATAGACACACTCCTAAACCTTGTGGACAGCCTTCCCAGAAGAGTTGAAGCTGTTAAGGTTTTATTCTGTCCATTTGGATATTAAGAGTTCCACATTATTTATACAGACTGTTTTATTTCTGTCTAGATTAGTTATGGAGCCAGAGATACTTTGCTGAGTGATAGAAAGATGTATCCAAACTTTTTCCGGACAGTTCCAGATGATGAGATGCAATATGTGGCCATAGCAAAGTTACTGGAAAGGTTGAAGTGGAACTGGGTCGGGATCCTTACATCTGATGATGAATACGGAGAGAGGGAGATCCGACAACTCAGCAAACATTTATCCAATCATGGAATTTGTATTGAATTCAAGATTCTGGTGTCTGTAAAGAATTATAATAAAATTCCTCCAGAGCTGCGGACCTCAACCACGGAAGTTATTATTATTTGTGGCTCATTTAGTCTGACTTATTACAAGTTTTTGGATAATAATGTCCCTTATCACACAGAGAAAACATTAATTATACCAGATTCTTGGTCAATGAGTGAAATGTTTTTTGCTCTTAGTAACTGCAGCTTGGTGTTTACATTCCCCTATCTCTACATAAAGGGATTGCTGGAATATTTTTATAGTATTTATCCATCCAGCCGCCCAAATGACCCCCTGATAGAGGATATTCTCATAACTCAATGTAGATGCTTTTCAAAAAACCAAATGAAAAATTTCCTTATTCCACTCACAACTAGATTACCTCTTAGGGACTGCAGTTTGGAGACACTTCCACTTAATTTATATTATCCTGATGAGAAAACATCCTATAGAGTGTTTATCTCAGTCTACATTTTGGCTCAAGCATTACATGACATGAATTTCTCTTTTAAAATAAATATCAAAAAATCTGAAATAAATCCACACACACTAAGGTATAAGGTGAGAGCGTCCAATGAAAGTTTCCTCGTATCTTTTTATACTCGGTCAGTTCAGTACTGGAACACAATGTGCCCAGACAGAAATTACACCCAGGTTAGGTTCATGTTCAGTGCTGGTGCAAAGATTTTTGACATCCTTTGTAATAGAAAAAAAGCATGATATGACCTCTTAAATATGAAATCTGGGGTCAAACATCTCATATTTACACTAAAATGCAATAAAAAGTCACTTGAAAAAAAAAATTCTCCTTTAAGAGCTATGAGCTGAAGTGACGTTTGACGTCGCTTCCACCCTCCTATGCTATGGAGCCGAACGGGGGCCATGTTCCCTTCAGTTGGCAGCCAGGCATCCACGGGAAAGGATCCTATTGTCTCCGGCGCTACCAGCAGGTCCGGTAAGCGGCGCAGGAGACCGGAGCGTGACAAAAGGGGGTGGGCACCTCTCCCACAACCAATAAAAGTGATCTCACGGCGAATACGCCATGGAGACCACTTTAATCTTAAAAATAAACGCACAGCATTCCCGAAAATACCGGGGTTATGGCAGTCAAATTTAGTATTTAAATCAAGTCAAAGTACCAACGTACGGGTACGTTGTTTTGCATGAAGTGGTTAATATGCTCCTGAAGCATTTGCATTGTTCTTCAGTGTTCAATGTTTCTAGGATTTGGTCCCAATTGATGTCATGTAGTAATGACCGCAGTTCAGAAAAATTGGCTCGTGGCCGGTAACGCGTTTTGGAGCATGCACGTCTCCTTCGTCAGACCTGCATCCATTCTTGCCCGGCGGGCTTATGAGAGGTGAGGGGGGAAGATGAGGGGAGGGGTTGGTGTCTGCTGATAGGCTGGGGGAAAGAGAGGCGGAGTGTAGACCTGTGGATTGAATGGATCTGGAGCCAGGGATATGTAGCCGAGACTCGACGGGATGTAGTCTGTCAGGGGCATATACATAGAGATCACATTGTGGAAATTAGAGAGATTGGTGATATAAGTCTGGGTGCAGCTCCGGGGCATTGGAAGGTGGTGAAGAATACATATGAGCCAGTGTTCATGGAATATAGTATTAATAATAAAGTGCAGCATGCTGAACATGCAAGGGTTATGTTTAAATTGATGGATGTTGGTTTCATAAAAGGGACAGAGTCATGTGACTGGACATGTGACATATTAAGCACATTAGATTTAGTGTGCTTCTCGTCTTAATGGTCCTGGAAGGGACAGACAGGATTAGAGCAGGATTAGCACAATGTAACAGCATAATGAGATGAGACTATACACATGATGGCCCAATGAAGTACCTTTGGTTATAATCTATCCCTCTATATATATGTATGGACAGGTACTCATATATACCTGACGTTTCCCACTTAACATCGAATGTACCAAACTTTTTCTATTCAACATCGAATGGACTTAACATTTGCCATTCAACATCAAATGTACTCAACATTTTTTACATTAAATGTACTTGACTTTCTTCATCACCCAACAAAGTAACTTTGGTTGTAATTAGGGATGGGCCAGAACGACCCCCTGTTCAGTTTTCACCAGAACGTTTGAACATTGGGAAAGTTTGGAACCGAATAACAAACCCCATTGAAGTTTATGGGACCCGAACGTGAAAATTAGAAGTGCCCATTTTGAAGGCTTATGTGCAAGTTATTGGGCATAGAATGGTTATGGGGGTCCGGGTACTGCCCTGGGGGACATGTATCAATGAAAAAAAAGTTTGTAAAAAATAATCATTTTTAAATGAGCAGTGATTTTATTGATGCTTAAAGTGAAAGTATAAAAATGAAAAATCCTTTTCAATATAGTGCCTGGGGGGGGGGGGGTCCCCTTAGTCTACCTGTAAAGTGGCACATCTGTACTGTGTATTGAAGCTGCTGCAGCAATAATTGCCTTTATAAAGCCCAAAAAATGACATTTTATTTTATAAGCAACGGCTTGGGGAGTCAGTCTGTATGATGAGGCCAAAAGGTAAAGCAAGAAAGCAAGAATTGGCCTTCCTGTCAAAATTTTTTAATGATACGCACCTGTCAAACAGGTGTGCAAAGATTGTTCTTTGGGTGTCGGTGGTGCCCTCACACTGTAACCCTATAGAGGTACTCTTGATTAGGGATGGGCCATCTGTTCGAGTCGAACATGAGTTAGACTCAAACATTGCCTGTTCGCCCGTTCGCTGAACAACAAACAATTTGTGGTGTTCGCGGCAAATTCGAAAAGCCACGGAACACCCTTTAAAAGTCTATGGGAGAAATCTAAAAGGCTAATTATAAAGGTTAATATGCAAGTTATTGTCCTAAAAAGGGTTTGGGGACCCGGGTCCTGCATCGAAGCAAAAAAAAGTTTTAAAAACGGCCGTTTTTTTCGGGAGCAGTGATTTTAATAATGCTTAAAGTGAAACAATAAAAGTGAAATATTCCTTTAAATTTCGTACCTGGGGGGGGTGTCTATAGTATGCCTGTAAAGTAGCGCATGTTTCCCGTGCTTAGAACTGTCTCTGCACAAAATGACATTTCTAAAGGAAAAAAGTAATTAAAAACTGATTGGACTACAGATAAAATTAAGGCTACTTTCACACTGAGGCAGTGGATGCGCTGGCGGTAAAGCGGCGCTATTTTTAGCGCCGCTATACCGTCCTTTTTGCCGCGATTTGCGGGCGCTAGCGGTGTGATTTTAACCCCCGCTAGCGGCCCGAAAAAGGGTTAAAAACGCCCGCAATAACGCCTCTTTGCTGCGTTTTGCGGGCGTTTTGGAGGCGCTACCCCATTGATTTCAATGGGCAGGGGCACTATAGGAGCGGTATTTTTACCGCTCCTATCGCGCCTCAAAGATGCGGCTTGCAGGAGTTTTTGACCCTCCTGCAAGCGCAACGCTCCAGTGTGAAAGCCCTCGGGCTTTCACACTGGATACAATTGAGCGGCTTTTTCGGGGCACATTGCAGGCGCTATTTTTAGCGCAATAGCGCCTGCAAAGCGCCTCAGTGTGAAAGGGCCTAATTGAAAAAAAACAGCATGGGTTCCCCCCTTAGTCAATTACCAGGCCCTTTGGATCTGGTATGAATATTAAGGGGAACTCTGTGCCATTTTTTTTTAAAAATGGCGTGGAGTCCCCCCAAAAATCCATACCAGACCCTTATCTGAGCACTCAACCTGGCAGGCCACAGGAAAAGAGGGGGGATGAGAGAGTGCCCCCCTCCTGAACCGTACCAGGCTACATGCCCTCAACACGCGTCATCCCCACAACCCTTGCCCAGTGGTTGTTGGGATCTGCGGGCGGGGGGCTTATCGGAATCTGGAAGCCCCCTTTAAAAAAGGGGACCCCAGATTCTGCCCCCCATGTGAATTGGTAACGGGGTAAATTTAAATTACACAGTGAAGGAAGTTCCCCGCTCAGGCCAATGACGTAGGCGGGGTCCGACATACCGAGGGGGCGGACCTGATGAGGGAACTTCTCTCACTTTGTAATACATGTATAGACCCGCCCCTTCTCATGTTCCGCATCATGATGGGGAACCTGATGGGGAACTTTAGAAGGGGCGGGTCTATACATGTAATGGACTGCGGAGGAAGTTCCCCATCAGGTCCGCTCAGGCTCAGCCAATGACGGACAGCGCTGGACATTGGATTGCCCCGGGACACTGGATTTCTCCGCTGGAATGTTTTTTTTTTTTTTTTTAATAAAGGACTTTTTCAAGGTGTTTGTGTGGTTTTTTTTTACATTTTTTTACACTTTCTTCGTGAAATGGTAGGGGTACAATGTACCCCTTACCAATTCACATGGGGGGGCGGGATCTGGGGGTCCCCTTTGTTAAAGGGGTCTTCCAGATTCCGATAAGCCCCCCACCCGCAGACCCCCACAACCACCGGGCAAGGGTTGTGGGGATGAGGCCCTTGTCCCCATCAACATGGGGACATCCTCCCCATGTTGAGGGCATGTGGCCTGGTACGGTTCAGGAGGGAGGGGGGCCGCTCTCTCGCCCCCCCTTTTCCCCCTGTGGCCGGCCAGGTTGCGTGCTCGGATAAGGGTCTGGTATGGATTTTTGGGGGGACTCCACGCCATTTTTTTTTTAATTTGGGGTGGAGTTCCCCTTAAAATCCATGCCAGATCTGAAGGGCCTGGTATGGATATTTGGGGGAACTCCACACATTTTTTTTAAATTTGCGGGGGGGTTCCCCTTAATATCCATTCCAGACCTGAAGGGCCCGGTAATTGAATTCTGGGGGACCCCCACGCTTTTTTTTTTTTATCAATGACTTTTCTATGTATTGCTGGGAGCCGACATTTCATTAATAACCGCGAGTCAGTTTTAAATGACTTTTTTTCCTTCAAAAATGACATTTTTTGCAGGGACAGTTCTAAGCACGGGAAACATGCGCCACTTTACATGCATATCATACACACCCCCCAGGTACGAAATTTAAAGGAATATTTCACTTTTATTTTTTCATTTTAAGCATTATTAAAATCACTGCTCCCGAAAAAACAGGCGTTTTTTAAACTTCTTTTTGCATTGATACATGTCCCCTGGGGCAGGACCCGGGTCCCCAAACACTTTTTAGGACAATAACTTGCATATTAGCCTTTATAATTAGCACTTTAGATTTCGAACGTTCGAGTCCATTGTATTTAATAGGGTTCTAAAGTTCACACAAACATTTTATCTGTTCGCAGGTTCTGGTGCTAACCGAACAGGGGGGTGTTCGGCTCATCCCTGGTCACTACATTCACACTGACTGAACTATTCCTACATTTACACTAATGTAAATATTAATAGCCTCACTACACTCCCACTGAACTATGCAAAAGAGAAAATTCTGTGCTTGTTCTAAAAATTATTATGGTACTAGTTGAGTGCAGCAAACTTAGAAGAATTAAATACAAATTCCAATACAATATTATATACAGAATAAAGTTTCGCAAAAAAATTGCATCTATGACTCTAAACCATGAATGGGTGAAAAATTGTGATCATGAAATTGTCAAATTTTGACCAAAAACTTAATTGACCAAAAATGTAATTAAATTGAATAGAAAAAAATATATTAAATCACACAAAGTGTAAGAAACTGAATGTGAAACCAACATGTGCAGTGAATGTGACATACACACTTAAAACGAACCTGCCTATATTTTCACATGTGAAGTGAAATAGGAAATATGGCACACCCTATAAAGAAACAATATATAAAATAAAAAAGCTAAATATGTAACCAATGGATTGGTGAACAAAGTTCTGTGTCTTCTCACTGTGGTAGTAATGTTTAAACCAAATGATTGGAATCAGAACTGGGTCTAGTGCAACCGCATAAGAGAGATACATTAGTCCCAATGCATATCAGCACACACAGCTTGAAGGATCTTCCTAATAGTTAGCGACCTTACCGAAAATGGTGGACTCCTCTAACGGGATTTTTAATAAATACCCAAAATTTACTGCACATGGGTTTTTCCTTTTCCATTTTTTCAACAAACTTTCTGGCTGGTAAACTGTGATTACCCTCATTGAGTCTGATTGAAACATATCAAGGAAGGTATCGAGCGGTAGGACGGATGATGTTGTTGGAGTCCATATGCCCTGAATGCAATCCAGATTTCCAGGGAGAGACACAATCAGGTGTCTGAGCAGACAAGCAGGTGCACCGACCGAAGAAGGAACAGCTGATCCCATTGGGGCTTACAACGCGAGTTTGACTCCCTTTATAGGAGTCCACCATTTTCAGTAAGGGGCCATTTGGCTGTATTTACTCCCTGTATCAAGATTGTCATATTTGAGCCGAATATACCTGGATTACTAATTACCAGCACTAACTATTAGCCCTGGTTCACACTGGTGCATTTTGACATGCGATTTGGCAAATTGCGGGCAATGGAACCGTCCTAATCGGTGCGACGCCGCATCTGCGGAGCATCACCGATTTCAAAAAGTAGTTTCTGTACTACTTTTTGCGATTTTGGGCCGTGATTTACATTGACATCTGTGCAGAAACCTGCACAGATGTCCCTGTAATCACGGTCGAAATCAGGACTGACAGGCAGGAGTGAAATCGTGCAAACCTGGGCTTAGGAAGATCCTTAAAGCTGTGTGTGCTGATATGCATTGGGACTAATTTATCTCTCTTATGCAGTTGCACTAGACCCAGTTCTAATTCCAATCATTTGGTTTAAACATTACTATAACACTGAGAAGACACAGAACTTTGTTCACCAATCCATTGGTTACATATTAATCTTTGTATTTTATATGTTGTTTCTTTATAGGGTGTGCCATATTTCCTATTTCACATGTGAAAATATAGGCAGGTTCATTTTAAGTGTGTACAGGTCCTTCTCAAAAAATTAGCATATTGTGATAAAGTTCATTATTTTCTGTAATGTACTGATAAACATTAGACTTTCATATATTTTAGATTCATTACACACAACTGAAGTAGTTCAAGCCTTTTCTTGTTTTAATATTGATGATTTTGGCATACAGCTCATGACAACCCAAAATTCCTATCTCAAAAAATTAGCATATCATGAAAAGGTTCTCTAAACGAGCTATTAACCTAATCATCTGAATCAACTAATTAACTCTAAACACCTGCAAAAGATTCCTGAGGCTTTTAAAAACTCCCAGCCTGGTTCATTACTCAAAACCGGAATCATGGGTAAGACTGCCGACCTGACTGCTGTCCAGAAGGCCATCATTGACACCCTCAAGCAAGAGGGTAAGACACAGAAAGAAATTTCTGAACAAATAGGCTGTTCCCAGAGTGCTGTATCAAGGCACCTCAGTGGGAAGTCTGTGGGAAGGAAAAAGTGTGGCAGAAAATGCTGCACAACGAGAAGAGGTGACCGGACCCTGAAGAAGATTGTGGAGAAGGATCGATTCCAGACCTTGGAGGACCTGCGGAAGCAGTGGACTGAGTCTGGAGTAGAAACATCCAGAGCCACCGTGAACAGGCGTGTGCAGGAAATGGGCTACAGGTGCCGCATTCCCCAGGTCAAGCCACTTTTGAACCAGAAACAGCGGCAGAAGCGCCTGACCTGGGCTACAGAGAAGCAGCACTGGACTGTTGCTCAGTGGTCCAAAGTACTTTTTTCGGATGAAAGCAAATTTTGCATGTCATTCGGAAATCAAGGTGCCAGAGTCTGGAGGAAGACTGGGGAGAGGGAAATGCCAAAATGCCTGAAGTCCAGTGTCAAGTACCCACAGTCAGTGATGGTCTGGGGTGCCATGTCAGCTGCTGGTGTTGGTCCACTGTGTTTTATCAAGGGCAGGGTCAATGCAGCTAGCTATCAGGAGATTTTGGAGCACTTCATGCTTCCATCTGCTGAAAAGCTTTATGGAGATGAAGATTTCATTTTTCAGCACGACCTGGCACCTGCTCACAGTGCCAAAACCACTGGTAAATGGTTTACTGACCATGGTATTACTGTGCTCAATTGGCATGCCAACTCTCCTGACCTGAACCCCATAGAGAATCTGTGGGATATTGGGAAGAGAAAGTTGAGAGACGCAAGACCCAACACTCTGGATGAGCTTAAGGCCGCTATCGAAGCATCCTGGGCCTCCATAACACCTCAGCAGTGCCACAGGCTGGTTGCCTCCATGCCACGCCGCATTGAAGCAGTCATTTCTGCAAAAGGATTCCCGACCAAGTATTGAGTGCATAACTTAACATAATTATTTGAAGGTTGACTTTTTTTGTATTAAAAACACTTTTCTTTTATTGGTCGGATGATATATGCTAATTTTTTGAGATAGGATTTTTGGGTTTTCATGAGCTGTATGCCAAAATCATCAATATTAAAACAAGAAAAGGCTTGAACTACTTCAGTTGTGTGTAATGAATCTAAAATATATGAAAGTCTAATGTTTATCAGTACATTACAGAAAATAATGAACTTTATCACAATATGCTAATTTTTTGAGAAGGACCTGTATGTCACATTCACTGCACATGTTGGTTTCACATTCAGTTTTTTACACTTTGTGTGATCTAATATATTTTTTTCTATTCAATTAAAATTGAATTTTTGGTCAATTCAATTTTTGGTCAAAATTTGACAATTTCATGATCACGATTTTTCTCCCATTCATGGTTTAGAGTTGCAGCGCTACCCCCAGTTAAGAGAGCCGCTGGTTTGATTTTGGGCCCTGTGTACAGTACCGCCAACACCCGGCAATCTTACTCGACCCACACTGGCACAGTTAGTCTAGGGTTAAATCTTATACCGCATTTAAATGTATTGCACTTAATAGTCTCTAACAGTCAGACAACACACTGAGGTAAGAGATTAAATATAACAGCTTTACTGATAATGAATAACACATAGTATAACATCCAACATGTGAATTAGCTTGCAGAGCCCTGCATTAACCAGTTCAATCAAGTATAGCACAATATATATATCTCACCACGCGCAGCTATTATGGCGTGCGCGCCCTATGGCGCACTAAACAGATATCCTATCTCCCCACCCGGGTCAGGCCTGACATGGGATAAACTCAGTCAATTCCTTAAGGGGTTTCTTCGCATGCCAGCTTTCGGTGGTGCACTTGATGAAATAGCTATTTGTAATCCGCAATAGGTGATAACTTGGAACACTATACTGGGGTGGGACACTTCAACTCTGTCCTGCTACCAGTCCCCCCATAGAACAACAGATAGATGAAATGGTGGGCCTATGCAGTCTATAGGCCTAATCACGGCAAAGTCTATTGGTTGGGCAGGTGCCCGCTCACCACTCCGGGCGCGATCCCAGCCCGGGAACTCCCACCTGCTGTGTATCCGCACACAGCGTCTGCAATGATCGGGTCCCCGATCCAACTGATGTCCTCACTCGACAAGTCAGGATCCACCCAGGCTCCGCAGTGGGGTGGAAGGCTCTTCGGATGTCACGCAAGGCCTCAGGCTTCAGGCCTTGCACCGCAGCAGATCCGCACAGGAAGACTGGTTGCTTGCAGCGCGGTGTCCAAAGAGGCCGAGCTCCGCCTCGCCTCTTCCTTAAATAACCCCTCCCATGAGTCTCTGCGGTGGAAACTTCCACCCTCAGGCCGAATGGGGTTCTGGGTAACGTAGTCCCGGGGCCATTAAAGGAGACCCCGCTACACACTCCCCCCACTTAAACTCTTTGGTCCCCAAAGATAACATAACCTTAACCTACAGATCTTACAACATTGATCAACTTTTCATATGAAGTCGGCAGAGGAAATTCCCACCAAAAATGAGGTAGTGAACTCCCCTGCCCACAGGACACACTAACATCAGTATCCTGTCTAACTGTGCCAGAGTGAGCTGGGGTTGCCTCCCACCAAATTAACAGTGGGAGGGTCAGGGCCTTCCATACTCCTCCTGGCAGTAACTACAGTGTCTTCCGCACTCTCTCCCATTTGTGGGAAAGTTAATCTCCTGGGAGGTCTTATGGCTCTCCGCTTCCTCTGTCCTCTTGGACTTTCTGTTGGAACAGGCTCCTCCTCTGTAACTGACTTGGAGGTTCCTTCTGATTCGGGAGCATTCGGTTCCGGAGCAGGGAGATACATGGCTTCCCTTGGATCTTCTTCTGGGGATAATTCACAGGCACCCTCCCAGGCATCTGACCATGGACTGGACGGAATGAACTCAGTAGCTTCTGCATTCAGTGTCTGATCTTCAGTATCTTCGTCAGGGGGAAGATCAATAGCAGAAGTTGTCGGGGCCTGGGAAGGCCAAAGCCAGCCAAGTTCCTCTCCCTCATCTCTGAATCTTCTGTATCCTCTGTCCGAGGGGTCTGAGACCGAGTGTTTGGTCTGGGAGTATCCAGGATGGACGTGGGTTCAGGGGAGTCCATCATAGGGGGTATCCGAACCGCCTCAGCTAGTGGAAGTAGGTGGTTCCGATGCCAGGTCCTCAAAGGCCCCAACTTCCCTTCTGGTTTAAGTCTGTAAACGGGTAGGCCCGGTAGTCTTTTGCAAACAACATAAGGTTCAGGTCTCCATCTATCGGCAAGCTTGTGTTTTCCAGGGACTCCCAAGTTCCGCAACAACACTCTGTCTCCTGGCTGTAGATCCTGGATCCTAACCTTTAAGTCAAAATTAGTCTTGTTGCGAGCCCCCCTTTGCTCCGAGGTCGCCTGAGCCTGCTCATAGGCCATTTTCAAATTGCGTCTAAGTCTATCTACATAACCCTTGTGGGAAGCAGCAGAACAATGGTCTATGGAAGTGCCAAAGGCCAGATCTACCGGCAATCTTGCTTCTCTCCCGAACATAAGTCTATAGGGTGAGTATCCTGTAGCGTCGCTGATAGTGCTATTGTATGCATGCACAAGGGCCGCTATGTGGTTGCTCCAATGTTGCTTCTTTTCACCAGTTAAAGTTCCCAGCATGTTGAGCAGGGTTCGGTTGAACCTCTCTGGCTGAGCATCACCTTGTGGATGATAGGGGGTAGTCCTTGTCTTCTTAATCCCCAAGGTATCCAGGAGCTTTCGTATCAGCCGACTTTCAAAGTCCCCTCCCTGGTCTGAATGGAGCCGTTGTGGTAGCCCATAGTGTATGAAGTATTTCTCCATAAGTATCTTGGCCACAGTGGAGGCCTTCTGGTCTTTGGTTGGGAAGGCCTGGGCATACCGGGGGAAATGGTCGGTTACTACCAGAACATTTCCTAGTCTACTCAGGTCGGGTTTGAGGCAGAGAAAATCAATGCACACCAGGTCAAGCGGACCATGACTTTGTAGATGACCCATTGGGGCAGCTTGATGGGGCAAAGTCTTTCTCTGTATGCATCGTGCACATGAATGGCAGTATTCCTCAACTTCAGCCCTCATGCAGGGCCAATAGAAACGGTCTCTAACGAGTTGGAAAGTCCTTTCCGCCCCTAGGTGGCCATGGTTGTCATGCAGGGCAATCATGACCATCTCTCTGTGTTTCTCAGGCAGGAACAACTGCCATTTGTCTTCTTGGTCATCAGAGGGGCCCCTTCGGTAGACCACTCCCTGACGCACCTGCAACCTGTCCCACTCTTTCTTCAACAGGTGAGCTTCCTTCGAGGGGTGACGTAGGAGTTTGTTCGGATCTTGGTTCTCTAATGCCTCTAGGACCAATCTCCCCATAGGGTCTTCCAATTGGTCGGATCTCAACTCCTTTTTGGTCAGTCTTGGTAAATTGTCTTCTCCCAGTTGGGTTACTCCACAATACTGCTTGGGGACTCCTACGATAGTAATCCCTATTTCTTCTGCTCTTGAGCCTCCCCTGGCTTGTGTTGTAATATGTTGGCTGATATATTAGATATGTGTATATGTATAGACATATATATGTGTGTATATATATATATATATATATATATATATATTGTGACAGCAGGAAGGTAAAGTCACCTGGTTGCATCCAGGGGGGTAGGTATATTTCTCCCAGATTCAGGCTTTATGCCGACTTATACAACTAGGGAGAGAGTTGATGAAGCCCAGCTGAGGCTAGTGGGCTCATGGATGATTCATACCTCTAGGGAGAGTGCTGGGCGTCGTGCAGGCAGGGAGTTGATGAGACCAGCTGAAGCTTGTCAGCTCGTTTAAGGCCTCTATAAAAACTCCCAGCTTCATTAGGTGTTTGCTCATGCCTGGACCCAGACCTGTGTGGACTGTCTAGGGAGAGTGAACCCCTGTGCGGTGAGACAAAGCCTGTGTGGCTATTTGTTTGGACATTTACTAAACCAGGGACTTAGGGACTAGGACAGCACCAGGCTGATCCCAGTTGTTAGTTAGGGAAACCTGCATGTTTAGTCAGAGGTCAAGCTGACCAGGATTTATTTTGTTTATGTTTCTTTTTGCTTTGCTGTGTTTTTGTCACTGTAAATAGAGAAATAAACCGCACCTTTTGATCTTGAAAACCACAACCTCCGTCTGCTGGGCCTGTTTTTGTGTGGGGAGCCCATCCAGGGGGTCACACACACCCGCTACCGAGCTAACCCCCTCACAATATATATATATATATATATGTGTTTATATGTGAATACAATATTGACCAGGCCAGCAGTTGTCAGTCAACTGGATTACACATGTGAGGGAGGCCAGAAGACAGCTTTGATGTGTTAATCCTATCAAGGGGACTTGTTTCCAGGACGAGTCTATCTTTACATATCAAGGCGGTATTCAGGTCACCTTCCGTCTCCGTAATCTAATTGCATTTGTCAAAAGACAGCATGTTGATGCTATTATGCAAGAATGCAAATGATGGCTGTGGTTGTCTCCGGCTAGGTTTGGGGGTCATTCTCTGTCATCCTGAATGACAGAGTGTGGATCAAAGACAGCCAATCAAATTGCTCAGTCATTCAATAGATAAGATATATAAAGCTAATATTCAGGCTAGTCATATATTCCTGCATGATCATGAAGGATGAAGGCACAGGATAGATTCTGCAGGAATATGAAAGCACAGGTCTAGAATATACTCTGTTGGGTTCGTTGTCATCTGTACAACTATTTTGTTCTGTATCGGAAGTCAAAAAAGTGCATCATCTGGAGAACTTGGGCGTTTGCTGCGGGACATAACTTATATACATCATCTTAATAACCTAAGTATTGGGTCATCGGTGGACTATATATATACCACTTCACTACAGCTTGGAGTTCAGCCCCTTGGCAGAGGGCCCGCACCCCGTCAGGTGCCACTTGGGTCCAGTCTTCTATACTGCGGGTGGGGACATGAGACCTTCTGGACAAGGCGTCCGCATCTCGATTTCCCGCTCCAGGTCTATATTTTAAGCTAAAATTGAAGGCAGACAGCGCCGCCAGCCATCTATGTCCTGTGGCATCCAGCTTTGCTGTGGTAAACAGGTAGGTAAGGGAATTGTTATCCGTTTTTACAGTGAAGTCGGCCCCATACAGATAGTCTCGGAGTTTGTCAACTACGGCCCACTTGAGGGCCAGGAACTCCAACTTATGAGTAGGATAGTTCTTTTCAGAGGGGGTCAGGCTTCTGCTCACATACGCAACAGGTCTCTGCTGTCCTTCATGCTCCTGGTAGAGCACTCCTCCCAAACCATCATGGCTGGCATCCACATGGAGTTCATAAGGCTTCTTTGGGTCTGCCAGAACAGGGGCAGTGGTCAAGTTCTTTTTCAGCATCTGGAAGGCGTCTTCACACTTCTCATTCCACTGGTCCTTGACTGACTCCCCCGGCTTCCTGGGGCCCGAGTCATCCTCTTCCCCCTCCATCTTCAACAGCTCATTCAAGGGCCTGGCTATCCGAGCAAACCCCTCCACGAACCTCCTGTAATAAGAACAGAATCCCAGGAAGGACCTGAGTTCTGTCACGGTGGTGGGCCTTGGCCAGGAGGTGACTGCCTCCAACTTTTCAGGGTCTGTGGCCAACCCATCTTCAGACACTATGTGTCCCAGATAGTTGACTGAAGACTGATAAAATTGGCATTTTTCAGGTGAGAGCTTGAGTCCTTCCTCACTCAGTCTCTTCAAAACTTTCTCCAGCCTCTCTTTATGTTCCTCCAAAGTTCTCCCGAAGACAATGATGTCATCCAAGTATACAAGGACCTCGATGAGGTTTATGTCTCCTACAGTCTTTTCCATGAGTCTTTGGAAGGTGGCTGGAGCTCCAGACAGACCTTGAGGCATCCGGTTGAATTCGAAGAACCCTACCGGGGTTATGAAAGCCGTCTTTTCTTTGTCTTCTGGATGCATCGGGATCTGATAGTACCCGCTCTTGAGGTCCATAACACTGAACCACTTGGCTCTAGACAAGCTCTGTAAGGCATCTTCTATACTTGGAGTGGTATACTGATTCGAAGTGGTTCTTCTGTTGAGGGTCCTATAGTCTATGCACAACCTTAATGACCCATTCTTCTTCCGGACCACCACTATGTGGGAGGCATATGGACTTCTAGATTCTTGGATTACCCCTGTTCGCTTGAGCTCAGCGAGCTGTCCCCTCAGATCTTCGAGGTCTGCCAATGGAACCCGCCTAACCCTCTCCCTGAAGGGATTGTCTTCCTGGAGGCGGATTCGATGGGTGGCACTCCTAGCACACCCCACATCAAATTCATCATGGGAAAAGATCCTCTCCCACCGAGTCAACTGGGCCCGGGCTCTCTCTTTCCAAGCCCTGGGCAGGTTTGGGTTCTCCATGGAAAGCTTTTCCCACACAGTACTTTCTCCATCTGTCTTCTTCACATCTGATGAAGCAAATGGTGTAGCTGGGCTCGCCCGACCCAGCAACAACCTGGCCGGGATTTCCATGGGACCATCCGTGGTATTTCTGACACTCACAGGCACCTTACAGTGGGCCTTCTTCAGGGCCCTCACCGGGACCACTTCTGGGACTACTTCTAAGCCCGAAGGTTCTTCCCTTGGATCGGGTTCTAACATGACAAAAGGGCCCGGCTGCTCCCAAGTGAGTTTCACTGTGGCTTTCAAGCAGGTTACTTCATCGGGCTGCAGCACTATCCCTTTTCTTCCCAGTCTCCAGACCTCCCCTACCCCCTCTTCCGGGGCCTTCTGCTCTAAGATCAGCCGTTGGTAGGCGGTCTTCAACATTGGGTGAATCTCAGTGACTGTGGGGTTCTTCCTTCTTGTCAGTGGGACCAAAAGTCTTCGGACCAGATCCGTGTTGGTCCCTATTATTAAGGAACTCCTGTTAGCTCCAGGCGGTCGGGGGCACACCACAGCCAAGGTGTCGAACACTTCCCCCTTCCCAGCTATGGATGGGTCAAAAGTCAGTTTTATGGGCAGATAGCCATCATAAGGGAACTTCTCTGTTCCAATTCCCCATATCTCCAAGTCTTCAATCTTCTGGATGGGTAGGTGACTTAGATGCTTGTCGTAAAAGTCTCATACAACAGGGTCACCTGTGCCCCAGTATCCAACAGGGCTCTTGTGTAGACTCCCTCCACTTGGATAGATACTATTGGAGAGGGACCAACCAGCTTCTCTAGATACTGCTTCAAAGGGGTCTCTTTCCTTTGATCTTTGCATTTCCCTTTTTGACTTTCTTTCCTCCATTTGTCTCTGGACTTAAGTCTCTCTTGGGCCTGGTATGCATTAATCTCCCTCCTCTGTATGGGTGTAGCTACCCGCTGAGGGACATTACTGTCTTTCTTTGGAGTGCGTTCCCTCTGAGGAACCTTATGTTTCTTCTGTGGGGTCCTGTCCACTCCTCTCATGTGCTTCTTATTCAGTTTGGAGCTCACTGAACGTGATGGGCACCCGGCTGACTCCTTCACCGGGGCCCGCTTAAGTTTTCTGGTGGCTCTTCGGTTATTCAGTCTCTTCTTCTTGGGACTGGAACACACTCTGGCCGCGTGGCCAACCCCTCCACAGTTGAAACAAGTCATATCCCCCCTATCTTCCAGGGATGCGGGCGCTAAAGTATTTGGAAACAACTCCTTCCTTGGGCTATTCCTCTCAGGTACCCTTGACTCCTTTTCCATCAAGGAGGTCAGCATCCCCAACACTTGGGACATCTGCGACTTCAAGGTATCCACCTCTGTGTCTCTTTCCAGGGTTATGGCCGTCCTGACCATCACGGGAGGAGGATTCACCGTCTCAACTGGTTGGCTCCTCTTCTTCTTCTCCAGCATAGCTTCTTCTTCTCTGACTACTCGGATCAAGTCAGGGTACTCCAGGCTCTTCCCGTCCTGTCTTGTACGTAGTGCCAGTGCGATGGGGTCCAGGGGTTGAGATCCTCTCATCACCTGCTGAACACGGGCCTCATCCACCTTCTTCGGGTCAATCCCCTTCTTAAGGATCATCTTGTGCAGGATCTTATCCAGGCGCTTCATGAACTCTGACAGTTTCTCTCCTGCCTTTTGGTAACAGTGCTCCAGCTGGTAAGTGAGCTCAGTGATTTTTTCTGTTCCACCAAACACATTCTGCAGAATGTCCAGATAGTCCTGCGCATCACAGTCTGTCTTGCTCATCTTGAGGTTGCGTATGGCCTCTAGAGCAGGCCCCTTCAAGCTCTCAGCAATTCTCTGCTTCTTCCTGTGGTCTGGGACTTCCCACTCTTCTAGGGCCTGAGTGGCACCGTCTAACCACTCCTCAAATCCCTCTTCGCCTGAAGGTACAGGTTTCCTCCCTGAAAACATTCTAAGTTTTCGGTATCCTGACATTTGGTAATCTGTAGGATCTTTCTTGCACTGGGCTATGATTTCCCCTAGGACCGCGCATAATTCGGTGCTGAGGGTGCCCTGCGGCGACCCAGGACTCTCTTTCTTCTTCCCTTTTACGATTTTTGGGGTGGGTGGTGATGATTTTGGTGTCTGAAACCATCCTCCTGTAGTAGGCAGTGATGCGTGTATTAGCTTATAGGTTTTATCATCTATTGCTTCTATCCTTGGATTCTTGAAGTCCTCTGGGACTCCATCCTTCCATTCTATCAGTGCGTGCGTCAGCGAAGAATTCGACCTGACATCCACTATCCATGCTTTCTGGTGTGGGGACAGCGACGTCACTAACTGCTTCACTGCTTCTTCTTGCCAGATCCCTGGGAGTTCTATAACTACTACCCCGGCTGGATCTGTGCCGACCACCTTGCACCACTTCACTACTTCTAGTGGGTCCATGCTGGTACTTTTTGGCGCGTTATTTGCTGCAACAGGATCCCGGACTCGAGAGCCCCCACGTGTAGCGCTACCCCCAGTTAAGAGAGCCGCTGGTTTGATTTCGGGCCCTGTGTACAGTACCGCCAACCCCCGGCAATCTTACTCGACCCACTCTGGCACAGTTAGTCTAGGGTTAAATCTTATACCGCATTTAAATGTATTGCACTTAATAGTCTCTAACAGTCAGACAACACACTGAGGTGAGAGATTAAATATAACAGCTTTACTGATAATGAATAACACATAGTATAACATCCAACATGTGAATTAGCTTGCAGAGCCCTGCATTAATCAGTTCAATCAAGTATAGCACAATATAATGGCGCCGTGTGGTATCTCACCACGCGCAGCTATTATGGCGTGCGCGCCCTATGGCGCACTAAACAGATATCCTATCTCCCCACCCGGGTCAGGCCTGACATGGGATAAACTCAGTCAATTCCTTAAGGGGTTTCTTCGCATGCCAGCTTTCGGTGGTGCACTTGATGAAATAGCTATTTGTAATCCGCAATAGGTGATAACTTGGAACACTATACTGGGGTGGGACACTTCAACTCTGTCCTGCTACCGGTCCCCCCATAGAACAACAGATAGATGAAATGGTGGGCCTATGCAGTCTATAGGCCTAAGCACGGCAAAGTCTATTGGTTGGGCAGGTGCCCGCTCACCACTCCGGGCGCGATCCCAGCCCGGGAACTCCCACCTGCTGTGTATCCGCACACAGCGTCTGCAACGATCGGGTCCCCGATCCAACTGACGTCCTCACTCGACAAGTCAGGATCCACCCAGGCTCCGCAGTGGGGTGGAAGGCTCTTCGGATGTCACGCAAGGCCTCAGGCTTCAGGCCTTGCACCGCAGCATATCCGCACAGGAAGACTGGTTGCTTGCAGCGCGGTGTCCAAAGAGGCCGAGCTCCGCCTCGCCTCTTCCTTAAATAACCCCTCCCATGAGTCTCTGCGGTGGAAACTTCCGCCCTGGGGCCAAATGGGGTTCTGGGTAACATAGTCCCGGGGCCATTAAAGGAGACCCCGCTACAGAGTCATAGATGCAAATTTTTTGCCAAACTTTATTCTGTATATCACACTGAATTATGCATACATTCACACTAAACTGATATTCTACACTAACAATAGAATCAGAATAGAACACACTAAAGCCCTGTACACACGATCGGATTTCCTATGGATTTGAAATCCGATGAAGCTGACTTCCATCAGTCTTGCCTACACACCATCAGTCAAAAATCCGACCGCCCCAAACGCGGTGACGTTAAACACTCTGATGAGACAAGAAAAATGAAATTCAATGCTTCTGAACATACGTCGACTTGATTCTGAGCATGCGTGGGTTTTTATCCGTTGGAGTTCCACACAGACGATCGGAATTTGCTATCTTTTTTTTTCCATCGGAAAAAAGACCGATGGGGCCCATACACGATCGGTTTGTCCGATGAAAAAAGTCCATCGGACTGTTTTTATCGATAAAACCGATCGTGTGTACACGGCATAACTGTCTAATAGCACTGAACAGAGCCCTGTTCTATCTCTCTCCATGCCGGTATCACACTACAAATGGCCGCTATAAAAAGAATACTTTTATAGTGTGGGGCAGTGTTAATTGGATACAGTCATCATGACAGCGTCCAATCGTGCCTCTGACAGTGCTCTGTGCCCTGATTGGGTAAAGCTTTCATTGCTTCAGCAAATCAGGGCTTTCAATGCACTGTGAAGCGGCACAGTGCATTGTGGTCATTCAGAGGGCTGAACAAAAGGTCAAATGACCTTATAATTAGGTTGTTTAGAGAACTTCTAAACGGCCAATTTTCGGCCCAAACCCATGCTCTGGTCAAACCGTTCGTTCATCCCTAGTTGTAATCTATCCCCTATATGTATGTATGGACAGGTACTAGTCCATTGTATGATGTCGAGTGGTGCCTCCAACTCCTCCGCGTTGAGGCAGAGGGGGGGATATGTACAGGACGCCAAGGTTGGGTCCCGGACGGGTGCTATATAGCACCAGTATTTGGGTTGTGGTCCCTTTAAGGGAATTGTGATAGTGTTCAGGGGGTCACCCAGAATGGGTGAGGAATTCCTGGCAAAAGAAGTAGTCCAGAGAAGACTGGCTCGCAGTCCTCTCTGTCTTGATAGAGAGTTATTTGGGGCCCGGAATTTCGGAGGCTCTAAAGTGATATTCGGGTGGGAAAGAGCCTCCACCCCTGAAAACTGGGATTCAGCTCACAGGGGGTTAAAGGCTTCCAGGGAACAGCTCATAAGACAGGAAGTGCTGCTAGAGGTGGTGAGGAGGAGTATGGCATTGCACCTGTCGTGATGAGCTGTGTGTTTGCTGGAAGCTGCTAAAGATTCAGCAAGGACTGAATGTGCCTTTTCTTTAATTTGTTTTGTGCTGAAGACAAGCAGACTTTATTTTATGCTGAAGCTAAGCGGACTTTGTTTTATATTTTTCCTGTGTGCTGAATGAAGCTTTATTTTTGGTTTATTTACAAATAAAAGCCCTTTTGTTCAAGTTCAAATGGTTTATGCACTTGTTCCCGTGGAGCTATAATCCCCAAAACTTTTCAACTGGTGTCTTGGATGCTGGCAAAGTGCATTTGCAGCTGCAAAAACCGTTTAGAACTAAAAACTGACATTTAGGCTGGATTCACACTTGTGCGTTGCGTTTTTAAGCTTGGAGTCTTTGCCAAGTTCGCAATCAGTTGTTCAGCTGTTCTTTTGCGTTTTTAGCTGCGTATTTGCCGACCTGGGAGAGGAGAGGGAAGTCTCGCCCTGTTAACATGAGGGGGAACTCCACGCCAAATTTTAAATAAAAAACCGGCATGGGTTCCCCTCCAGGAGTATACCAGGCCCTTAGGTCTGGTATGGACTTTAACGGGAACCCCTACACCAAAAAAAAACGGCGTGGGGGTCCCCCCCAAAATCCATAGAAGACCTTTATCCGAGCACGCAGCCCGGACGGTTAGGACAGGGGGTGGGGACGAGAAAGCGTCCCCCCTCCTGAACCATACCAGACCACGTGCCCTCAACATAGGGGGGTGGGTGCTTTGGGGCAGGGGGGTGCCTTGCGGCTCCCCCACCCCAAAGCACCCTGCCCCCATGTTGATGAGGACAGGGCCTCTTCCCGACAACCCTAGCCATTGGTTGTCGTGGTCTGCGGGCAGGGGGACTTATCAGAATCCGGGAGCCCCCTTTAATAAGGGGGCCCCCAGATCTTGGCCCCCCACCCTATGTGAATGAGTATGGGGTACATTGTACCCCTACCCATTCACCTGGTGGAAAAAAATGTCAATAAAAAAACACTACACAGGTTTTTAAAGTAATTTATTAGGCAGCTCCGGGGGTCTTCTTCCAGCTTTGGGAGTCTTCTTCCAGCTTCGGGGGTCTGCTTCCGACTTAAGGGGTCTCCGGTGTCGTCTCCGCGCTCTCCGGTTCTTTCTGCCTTCTGCCGGGCCTCCGCTATCATCTTACAGCTCTTTTGCTAGCGGGGGCCCGGTCTTCTTCATCACCTTCTTCCCTCTTCTCTCCTGGAGATGTTGACTCGTTGCTGTCTTCTAGCTGTAATGCTGTGTGCGCGGAGCGCATTGACTTATATAGGCATGGGGCGTGGTCACCAGGTGATGACACCCGGTGACCCCGCCCCCGTATGACGTCACAGTACCATCATTCCCCGGGGCTGTCACGTTATACAGGGGCGGGGTTACCGTGTGGCATCACTGTGACCATGCCCCATGCCTATATAAGTCAATGCGTTCTGCGCACACAGCATTACAGCGGAAGACAGCAACAAGTCAACATCTCCAAGAGAGAAGAGGGAAGAAGGCGACGAAGAAGACCGGGCCCCCGCTAGCAAAAGAGCTGGAAGAAGATAGCGGAGGTCCGGCAGAAGGCAGAAAGAACAGGAGAGCGCGGAGATGACATCGAAGACCCCCGAAGTCGGAAGCAGACCCCCGAAGCAGGAAGCAGACCCCCGAAGCTGGAAGAAGACCCCCAGAGCTGCCTAATAAATTACTTTAAAAACCTGTGTAGTGTTTTTTTATTGACATTTTTTTCCACCAGGTGAATGGGTAGGGATACGATGTACCCCATACTCATTCACATAGGGTGGGGGCCGGGATCTGGGGGCCCGCAGACCCCGATAACCAACGGCCAGGGTTGTCGGGAAGAGGCACTGTCCTCTTCAACAAAGCACCCACCCCCCCATGTTGAGGGCACGCAGCCTGGTACGGTTCAGGAGGGGGGGGCGCTCGCTCGTCCCCAACCCCTTTCCTGACCGGCTTGGCTGCGTGCTCGGATAAGGGTCTGCTATGGATTTTGAGGGGAACCCCCACGCCATTTTTTTCGGCGTAGGGGTTCCCGTTAAAGTCCATACCAGACCTAAGGGCCTGGTATGCTCCTGGACCCAGCAGCAAGCTTCGGCAGAGGCAAGCCATCACCATGAGGAAGCGATGGCTCAGCAGCAGCAGGCCCTGGCACAGGCTATAGCTGCACAGCAGGAAAGCACACGGCTTCTAGCCACCCAGTTTACGGCCCAGCAGGAGTCCACTCAAGCACAGGTGGCTGCCTTGCAGGAGGCAGTACAGCAGCTGGCTGAGGGAAGAGAACAAGCGGTCGTTGCCACTGGCAACCAAGTGTCTGTGAGAGCCAGTCATTTCCTACAAAAACTAACACCCAGCGATGATGTAGAGGCCTTTCTCACTACCTTTGGAAGGATAGCAGAGAGAGAGGGGTGGCCCCATGACCAATGGGCTGGCATTATCTCCCCTTTCCTCACCGGTGACCCGCAAAAGGTTTATTTTGACCTCCCAACTGAGCACATCGCAGGCAGTACAAACCTGACCGACCACCCAGGTCCCAAATGCACAAACTGGTACAGTTGGTCAAAAAATGGCTGCAGCCAGAAAAGTTGTCCGGCCCACAAATGGTGGAACGGGTGGTGATTGACTGGTACCTGCGGTCCCTGCCAGACGACCTACAGCGCTGGGTAAGCCATGGAGACCCTGCAACTGCTGACCAGCTGGTTAAGTTGGTCGAAAGGTACACCATGGTAGAGGACCTGCTTGGGCCTGCCAAGCATCGGGAACCCACACCAAGAGCAACCAGACCAGCCACAGCACCTAGGAGAGAAGCCCTGCCAGACATTGGAACCCGCAAACCTGCGTCATCTTCTGCAGAAACACGAAGGTTGGTTCCTGTTCCAAGGATGGGGGACCTACAGTGTTGGCGATGTCGGTCCTGGGGGCATACCCAGGCACAATGCCCACTTCAGGAGGAGCCTATGGACTGCGGGACTGGCCGGAGAAGCTTCTTCTATGTGCAAAGAGCGTGTGCCACTCATCTTGATCTGGCTGCAGGATGGTTTGAGTGTGAAGTGTGGGTGAACCACCTTCCTGCCAGGGCTCTACTGGACTCCGGTAGCATGGTAACACCAGGGTGGTCGGGAGACTGGGTCCAGTAAATAAGACTCTACGGGTAGTGTGTATCCATGGGGACACCAGGGAGTACCCCCTGGTCCCGGTGACTGTTTACTATGGCCATACCTTAGTTACACAAGAGGTTGGGGTGGTAAGAAGTTTAATACATGACATCATAGTGGGGCGGGACTATCCACTATTTCTCGAACTATGGAACCAGGTACAGATGGGGCTGCCAGGAGAACTGGGGACACTGGGCCTGGAAGGGACAGAGTCTGAGGGGTCCAGGCCTGAAAACCCCACAACACACCCCTCTAATATGGAGCTACCTGTCACTAATAATGAAATTACAGAGAATGCTAATTTGGATGATAATGTTCCTGTTCCAGGTCTCATAACCAAATTGACCTCTGAGGGGGGAAAGTCTTCTCATTACAAGTTATGCTGGGGGAGGATGATGAGGAGCTCTCCTCGGTTGAGGAAGATCAAAGGGAAACATCCTCAAGGCCTGGATGTATCCAGGGGTGCATTTGGCACTGCCCAATTACAGGATCCCATCCTGGTCAATGCTCGAGAGCAGGTTTCTGTTATTGATGGGGTCTCACAAATGCCAGGTGCAGATCAGAGGTTTCCTCATTTTGCAATGAAGGGGGACTTGGTTTATCGAGTGGCTGAAAGCCGAGGGGAAACTGTAGAGCAGTTGCTGGTTCCCCAACCGTATAGGCAGATGCTCCTTGATCTAGCCCACAACGATGCACTGGGAGGACACATGGGGGCGGAAAAAACAGAGGCCAGGATAACCGACCGGTTTTACTGGCATGGGGTGGAGGCTGAGGTTAAAAGATATTGTGCATCTTGTCCCATTTGCCAGTTAACTGCCCCAGTGCCCCACTATAGAAACCCTCTGGTACCCTTGCCAATTATTGAGGTCCCATTCGAGCAGATCGCTATGGATCTTGGGGGACCCCTGGTAAAGTCGGCACCAATACATATTAGTCATCCTAGATTACGCAACTAGGTATCCAGAAGCAGTCCCTTTGAGGAAAACTTCCTCTAAGGCCATTGAATGAGAATTATTTCAAATGTTCTCACGAACTGGGTTACCCAAAGAGATACTGACGGATCAGGGCACCCTTTTTATGTCAAAGGTGATGGCGGACTTGTGCAAACTGTTTTCAGATTAAGCAGTTGCGGATGTCCATCTATCACCCGCAGACCAATGGCCTAGCTGAGAGGTTTAATAAAACTCTAAAGTCCATGTTGAAAACAGTGGTCCAGAAAGACAGGAAATACTGGGATATGTTACTCCCTGCCCTGTTGTTTGCCATCCGGGAGGTTCCACAAGCATCCACGGGCTTCTCACCGTTTGAGCTAGTGTATGGACGAAGGCCCAGGGGGTTGCTTGATCTAGTAAAGGAAACGTGGGAAATTGAGTCCTCACTGCATAAAACCATGGTAGAACATATCTCCCAAATGTGAGAGAGGGTGGCTAAGGTGATACCGCTGGTGAGGGAGCACAAGCAGAAGGCTCAGGATGCCCAAAGAAGAGTGTATAACCGGTCGGCTAAAATGAGACAGTTTCAAGTAGGAGACCGGGTGGCTGTTCTAATACCCACGGTGCAGAGCAAGTTCTTGGACAAGTGGCAAGGTCTGTTTGAGGTAGTAGAAAAAGTGGATGAGGTGAACTACAAGGTACACCAGCCAGGGAAAAGAAAAACATACCAGATCTATCACATAAATTTATTGAAACCCTGGAGAGACAGCAAACAGGTATCCGCGGTGGTAGGTGTACACTCAGGGGACCATGCAGGGATCGACCTGGTGCAGGTTGCTGTTACCCTAACTAGGCCCCAAACCCAGCAAGCAAACTAGTTTCCACAAAGAAATAGGGACATGTTGTCAGGGTTGTCCGGTCTCAACAACGTCATCGAGCATGACATTGTAACCGAACCCAATGTAAAAATCTGGTTAAAGCCTTACCGTATCCCAGAAGCTCATAGGGTGGCAGTATCTGAAGAGGTTAAAAGAATGCTCAAGCTTGGAGTCATTAAAGAGTCGCAGAGCCTGTCAGTTTCACATCCAATCCCAGTGGCTGCAGCCACCAGATTGTGTGCAATACACCCCGCCATCAGGTCCGTATGACGTATGGACCCGGCGGCGAAAAGGTTAAGTGCCTCTTCTCCAGAGTGAATAACTGTAATCTATCAGTCCTCATAGCTGAGATCCTCTGTCCTCCTTGTTCATTTTGTTGCCCTTTACTAAACTCTTTCTAATTCATCGACCTCTTTCCTGAGGTTTGTTGACCAAAACTGAATCATACATTCAAGATGAGGCTGAGCCAGTGTATTGTAAAGGGGTAGAATTATTGATTTATCTCTGGAGCGTTCGCATTTGCAAAGCAAATTGTTTATAAATAGTCCCAATAAAATGTATCTGATTATAAATGCTCAGCAAATAGGTCATCTGATCCCGATGACATTCTTTGATTGAGATATAAGTAGATAAAAAATCTATAGTCAAAAAAATTACTAAACGTTCTATATACTTGTTACCTATAATTATTTTTGTCATTATTTAAGCTGTCCCGCTATGTAAAAGAAGTTCAGTACAAGGATCTGAATGGCAAGGTCATGATTTTTAATGATAAAGGAGAACTGCCCAGACCACTGGACATTATAAATTGGATTACAAGAATTAAAGATACAAATATCACTGATTGTATGATGGTGGGTCAGTTTGACGGGTCCGTTTCAGAGGGTGAGCAACTTACACTAGAACCAGAGCTAATATCATGGAAAGGAGGCAAGGTGAGTTACACTGGGGAAGCTGATCCAGAACTTATACAAGAAACATAATAGTTTTGACCCTAAAGCCCATCTCCAGACAAAAACTAGCCCCCTCCCCCCCATCCTACCAACATCTGCCCTAACTCATTCCATGGTGATTAGATGAAGGTGTCAGGTCTAGATGTGTGGATATAAATGCCGGGATATGTTCCTATCACTCTATATAACTGAAGAAGTGGATGAACTAAAAAACATCTTCTAGACTTTGGAGTGGAATGAGCGCCAATATTATCCATGGGCAGATTCTACCCAGACCTTCTGAATTCATTAGGCTGTAAACAGAAGAAAAAATAAACAGTTTAGAGTAGTAATTTCCCCTATTAGAAATTTGCAGTTACTGTATATACATTAAAAAAACAAAAAAACATGGAGCTACCTGGATTTCTGTATGAGTGACTCCTAAAACGCGGAAAAATGCGGCTGATTTTCTCTTTGGATTTTTAAAGCAGCATTTTTGCTTTGGACAAATTATTAGTGGTTACGTGAAATCACTGTGAAAACAATGTTAAAGGGCAATTGGATAACAAACTTCACGTGGTGGAAACAATAGTGTCAAAAATAAAAATTCTCAATGTGAACTCAAATCTAAAAGTCCAAAATGAATACAAATCGTGTTCCTGTCCAAGAATTGCGACTGTGAGGCTTGATTGCATGCAGCCCTCAGTGATCACAGGCTGTCTTGCACATTTCTTTCCACAGGTAAAAAACAAGGTAAACGGGATATGGATCCCAACTCACCAGACGGTGTTGACCCTCTCTATCATATGACAGGAGGAGTCAAATCAGGCTTGTGTGGTCACCGTGACCAAATAATATGTCTACAACCAAGCTTCCCATCCACTCTGTCTGATCGTACTAGGTATCCTAGAGTCGGGTCCTCACAGAAACCTGCTCTGATCCAACCTGTGTGGTCACAGCGAGCGGATGTGTTGGATGTCTCCAATGCGGGTTCTCACAGGCGTTCACTCCGATCCCGCCTGTGTAATCACAGCGAGCAGTTGTGAATCATTAACATAGCCCTCATTCCTTCCATCCAGCCGTAGACTCTCAGTTAGCAGGATGAGCCAGGAAAATTTTAAAAGGAAAAAGACAAAAAAGAGAGACTTCTCATAGCGTAAAAAAGTTTTCATTTATTGTAAAAATTCCCAACAGTACAAATTACCAAGGTAGGAAATCTGTATACGATAAAATGTGATAACATTTTTTGTCTAAGGGTTAACAAACACTCATCCTAAGACTCAACTGCAACACACTGTACAACTGTTCGCTGTGATTACACAGACGGGATCAGAGTGAACGTCTGTGAGAACACGCATCGGAGACATCCAACACATCCGCTCACTATGACCACACAGGTTGGATCAGAGCAGGTGTCTGTGAGGACCCGAGTCTAGGATACCTAGTACGATCGGATGGAGTGGATGGGAAGCTTGGTTGTAGACGTGTCATTTGGTCACAGTGACCATACAAGCCTGATTTGACTCCTCCTGTCATATGATAGAGAGTGTCAACACTGTCTGGTGAGTCGGGATCCATATCCCGTTTACTCTTTTTTTTCCTGTGGAAAGAAATGCACAGCCTGTGATCACTGAGGGTTGCATGCAATCAAGCCTCACAGTTGCAATTCTTGAACAGGAACACGATTTGTATACAATTTGGACTTTTAGATTTGAGTTCACATTGAGAATTTTGATTTTGACACTATTGTTTCCACCACATGAAGTTTGTTATCCAATTGCCCTTTAACATTGTTTTTACAGTGATTTCACGTAACCTCTAATAATTTGTCACTTCATATATAATTAGTTTCTTGTAGATATCACCGATTGCACTGTGTCACATTATCCTAACAAGCGCTGTATATCACAAAGTCTATACAGTGTTGCTGAATTTTCCACTATACTATTAGTCGTTACAGCAGCTGCGTTTAACAACATTTATAATTTAACTATTTTTAGTAATCAAGGCGCGGGAACTATATATTTAGCACATATACACATTTTTTGAGCATTTATGATGTACTGATAGTTTTGTTGCTGTAACCTTTCTAATGAAAGGATTCTGCTAGCACTCCTAGATGTCTATTTCTGTCTTCTGGTTCAGAGCATATTCTGTGGTATCCAGACCAATGAAGGGCCACCTTCTGGAATGGTCCATGTGTTTCCACCAAGGTATACTGAACATGCTGCATCATTGTAAACATCAGAAGCTTGGCTTACCTACACTATTATATCTGTACTTTTGCTCTTAAATAGATCATATAGCTCTATATTATTTCAGGTCCCAAGAGGTCGATGCTCCGAGGAATGTCTTCCAGGGTTCAGAAAATCTGTAAGAGAAGGATATCACCCATGTTGTTATAATTGTGCTCCATGTTCAGAAGGAGAAATATCAAACCAATCTGGTAAGCTTTATGTTTCTATAAGTATAAATTATGATATTGAATTAGAAAATTAAGACATTTAACGTCCTTTAAAGTGATTCTGTAACTACTTTACACTTTGCAGGCTGAACATCTCCTTAAATTGTATGAAATGAATTATTACTGATGGTGCCTTTCTGTACTTTTCTTCTACCTCTGACACTAGTAAAAGCAACACACATAGTACACACAAACACTGGCTAGGCACACAGATAACTATTTTATCATCCCTGACGTTTAACCCCTTCCCAGCCAGTGTCATTATTACAGTGACAGTGCATATTTTTTAGCACAGATTACTGTATTAGTGTCACATGTAGCAGAATACAATTTATGAAGGAATGTGATTTTTTTTTAACATTTTTTATTGAATATGTTTTATAGCAGAAAGTAAATTTTTATTTTATTTTTTCAAGATTGTTGGTCTTTTTTTGTTTATAGCACACAGAACGGAGAGGTGATCAAAAAATGCCCTGGTCATGAAGGGGGATACATCTTCTGGAGGTCAAGTGGTTAAATAAAAATACAGAAAAAAATATTTAATACTGTCAAATAGCTACCATGCCTAATGTTATTTTCACTTATTTTTACTCTACAGACAGTGAACTCTGCAAGAAGTGTCCTGAAAATGAATGGCCCAACAAAGCTAAAACTATTTGTATTGACAAGGTCAATGAGTATTTATCATACAAGGAGGATATTCTAGTTTTATTTTTTTCTATAACTTCAGTCATATTTGCTACAACATCTCTCCTTATACTTGGACTATTTGTTTGGTTTCGGAGCACTCCCATAGTCAGAGCCAATAACCGGAACCTCAGCTTCATTCTGCTCCTCTCCCTCATACTGAGCTTCCTTTCTGTATTCCTGTTCCTTGGCCATCCTGTGGATATTACCTGTATGCTGCAACAAGTCACTTTTGGAGTTCCCTTCACCATCTCAGCATCTTCTATCCTAGCCAAAACCATCATGGTCTTCATTGCTTTTAAAGCCACCAGACCTGGAAGCTCTTATAGAAAATGGGTGGGAGTCAAACCTCCCAATACAGTCATGTTATTCTGCTCATCCATTCAGGTTATGAATTGCATTCTCTGGTTGTCCATCTCTCCACCTTTTCAGGAGTATGACATGGACTCCTATCCTGGGAAGATCATCATTCAGTGTAATGAAGGGTCAGTTATCGGGTTCTACTCTATGTTGGGTTATATGGGGTTTCTGGCAGCTGTGAGTTTTTTTCTGGCTTTCATGGTGAGGACATTACCGGACAGTTTTAATGAGGCCAAGTACATCACCTTCAGCATGCTGGTGTTCTGCAGTGTCTGGATTGCCATGATCCCGGCCTATCTGAGCACCAGAGGGAAATACATGGTGGCTGTGGAGATATTTGCCATACTGACCTCCAGTGCTGGAATATTATTGTGTATGTTTTCTCCAAAACTCTACATTTTACTTTTCAAACCTGAACTGAACACAAGAGGGACAATGCTGGGGAAAAGATTGTTGTAAATGTAACACATTGATTCAATGTATAATGCTGTAGACCAGATTAAACAAGCTCAGTCATATTATTACTATCATCATTATGAATGACATTATCATCAGCATTATGATTTTTGGGGTACATTGACTGCCTTCTGTCTGCCTATTGTACATAAGTGGATGGAAGGTGGATGTTACAGGATTGGATGCTATTTTAGAGCTTTAATTTATTTTTCTTGCTCTTACATGCCCCCCCCTAGCATGCATAAGCAAAGTACTGTCACTGCATTGTCCATTGGACAGCGCTGATCACAAAAAAAAATTGTGACCAATCAAAGCATCACACAATGTAACCAACACCTAGTTAGCAGCTTGCCCCCACTTTGCCCTCACACACTGATTGGAGAGTGATAGAAAAGAAAGATTCCAGATCAGCAGCCAGTATAAGTGCAATCCAGTACCAGCAGTACCAGAAACAGCTTCAGTCTTCCTTCTATTATCATTCATCCCTCTACAGCATAGATATCATTCACAAGGCCCACGGGGTGAATACGGCTCGCCAGGCCTTGACATGTGATCCCCGAACCCAATTTTGCAGCCGGAATGTGGAACCTCATACTAGTTCTCACCCTCCGCTCCTCACTGTCACTTGTAAACACAGAAGCCTTCTATGTTTACAAGGGACATCTTTGCTCTCAGTGGATCCTGGAACTAACAGATCCCTGTACACACTCACAGTGGGGCACAGCGGGGACAGATCTCCAGAATCTGAGAGAGAAAACAATCTCCCTGCAGGGTGAGGCAGAGCCACCTACACAGGGAGGTACTAGAGTCAGGCCAGGTAGGAGAGAGAGATGTGAGGAAGCTTTGGAGAGGAGGTGAGGTTGCACACTGTGCATAGTATTCCCCTGAACCCTGCGCTCTGTACATAGTGCACTCCTGAACCCTGCGCTCTGTACATAGTGCATTCCTGAATTCTACACTCTGTACATAGTGTGATCCTGAACTCTGCATTCTCTATGTAACACACTCTTTAACCCTGAACTCTGTACATAGCACACCCCAGATACAACTGGTCCTTTAAAGGCAACCATACTTCTGATTCAGCCTAAAATGAAATTGAGTTTGACACCCCTGCTCTACAGTATATGTAGGTGATTGTTTTCTTTCAACCTTTTTGTGAAGGTCAGGTGACTACACATATTTGGCCATTAACCACCTCAGCTCCGGAAGGTTTACCCCCCTTCCTGACCAGGCAATTTTTTGCGATACTGCACTGCTTTGCTTTAGATGACAATTGCTAGGTCGTGCGACGCTGTACCTAAATATAATAGTTTTCTTTTTTTTCACAAATAGAGCTTTCTTTTGGTGGTATTTGGTCACCTCTGCAGTTTTTCTTTTTTGTGATATAAACAAAAAAAAACAATAATTTTGAAAAAAAAAATGACATTCTGCTATAAAACACATCCAATAAAAAAAATGTAAAAAATCAAAGTTCTTCATTTATTTAGGCCAATGTGTATTCTGTTACATATTTTTGGTAAAAAATCCCAATAAGTGTATATTGATTGGTTTGCTCAAACATTATTGTGTCTACAAACTATGGGATAGATTTATGCAATCTTTATTTATTTTTTTATTTTCACTAGTACTGGTGGCGATCAGCGATTTTTAGCAGGACTGCGACATTGCAGCAAACAAATCTGACACTAATTGACACTTTTTGGGGACCAGTGACACCAATACAGTGATCAGGGCTAAAAAAATGCACTGTCACTGTACTAATGACACTGGCAGTGAAAGAACTAACATCAGGGGCAATTAAAGGGTTAAATGTGTTCCCTGGGAGTGTTTTTTTACTGTGTGGGGGGTGGGTTAACTGTACAAAGACAGAGATCTGTGTCTCTCACAAAATCTATGTCTTCCTTACTAGCAGAACGGCAATCTGCCTCTCTCGTTGCATTGAAGGGCCACGCTGCCGCAGTATATGTACGTGGAGCGGTCCTTAAGCAGTTACGCATATCTGTTGAATGTAATTTCCTGATGAATTTGCATTTCTGAATATTATTTCTGAAAACATTTCTACCTATATCTCATTGTGCTGCCTAATTCCTTCCTTGTCACTTTCACAAAGTTAGATTCATCATTTTTCAATGTTGAACAGTATGTCAGGTGGCCCATACCCGCTTAAATCTAGAGAATGGGCTCAGGATGTTCAGATAATCTCTTAGTCATCTCTGTAAATGCAGACACTGTGGAGTAATTAATCATCAATGTTTCCAACAGAAGTAGTTTCATTCTGATCCACCTTAATGCTTGACAGCCTGCCAGACTTCTAATCTCTAATGTAAACACAGATCAGGTACACGAGAAGAAGGGAGAGTAGAGTGCTGAGTCCTAAATAATGGCTACATTGCTTCTATTAGGAATTTAAGGAGGAATTGCTCCATGATGTTAGGTTATATTGAGACAAAACAGAGCCCCCCACCCCAAAGCACCCCCCATGTTGAGGGCATGTGGTCTGGTATGGTTCAGGAGGTGTGGCACTTGCTTGTCCCCCTCTTTTCTGACCTGCTGGACTGCATGCTCGGATAAGAGCCTGGTATGTTTTTTTTGGGGGACCCCACACCATTTTTGTTTTGCTGGCATTTTGTTGTTTACATTTCAGCTGTCAGTGGGGAAGCTCGCTGACAGCTGATGAGTCATTGGTTGTTAAGGACACAGTGGCCGGCTTCCCGACTCGCTGCTTAACAACAAGATATTCTTCACACAAAATTCAAATCGGTCGATCATTTTTCAACTGTACCGAATTGTATTCGTTAAGAAAAATTTGAAACATATTACAAAATTAATAAACAAAATGAAATGTAATTAATTTCAACAAAATGTGTTACTAGATTTAGATACAACCGAATCTCTGAATAACCAAAAACTTGTCTGAATTTGTATTCGGACAGCAGCAAATTGCACATGTCTAATGAGCACTGCTTGGTTTCCTCCAGACATAACATTTAGAATTGAGGCCAAACACTTCCATTTTGGTTTCATCAGAGGAGACAATGTTGGTCCTCACAGTCTGAGAGTTCTTCAGAACCTGTATTTGTTTTGCACTGAGGAGAGGCTTCCATCTATCCACTAGACATGTGCAATTCATTTAGATACAAATCAAAATTCAGACAAAATTTTCATTAATTGGAGATTCGGAAGTATCTGAATTTCCAAATCACAAATGTGACAAATGTCAACTAATCTGAAATAAATTATAACAAAATGAATTATACTAATTTGAAACTAACTTTAATTTTAAATAGATACATTTTACAATAACACTGGTCTACAAAGAGTAGAAATTAAATGAATTTAAAGTAGCAAATTTTTACCAGAATTGGGTCACTAATAAAGGAAAATTAAGTCCTGAGTATTCATTGGCTCCAGTTTCCAAGATACAGCTTCAGGTCAAAATTGCATCAAAATTATTCAAAATTATGAGGGGAATGTGCGATTATACACCATGGGGTAAAAGACGCAGTGCGGATGGAATGTTTGGATATTCTTTTTTGAGATCCCTTTTACAATTGGGAGAACCATACAAAAATAGCAGTCACTACTAGTGTTGAGTGAACCCGAACTGCAAAGTTCGGGTCCGTACCGAACTTTAGCTTTTTCCCGAACCCGGACTTTGCCCAAAAGTCCGGGTTCGGGTTCGGCAATCTAATAACACATTTAGAAATGCTTCAGGGGCCAGCCAATCACCTTTTGATTAGCTGGTGTGCCCTTAGAGGCCATCATAGCCATGCCTACTAATGGCATGGCTGTGATTGGTCAGTGCAACATGTGACCCAGCTTCTATATAAGCTAGAGGCACACAGCACACATGACACTCTGCTTCAGAATAGATAGGGAGAGGATCTAGTCTGCTGCTGCTGCTTTTAGGGAGAGATAGAAAGATAGATGAGGTAGTCCTGATTCTACAATCTGAGGGAAAAGATAGAGAGATAGTGTAGTGTAGGGCCAGGTTCCTGTGTTGGTGCTTTCATGGAGAGAGAATATTATATAGGAGTCCAGATTCAGAGATTAAAATCAGCGATCTGCATAGGTTTACCTATTTGTGTTGCAGTGCAGTCTTTTTACACTGCCATGAGCCCAGTGTCAGAGAAAATCTAACTTTTAGGGGAAAAAAAAGGCACTTTATTGTTCTCTTTTCCAAAAGACCCATAGGGCAAAAAAAAAAGAAAAAAAAAAGCATTTTATTTTGCTCGTGCAAAAAAAGACCAGTTTAGGGCAAAAAAAATTTAAAAAAAATTTGCACTTTAATGTACGCTTGCAAAAAACGCCGTTTAGGGGCACAAAAAAAAGTTTGCAGTGTGTTATACATATTTTGAGGTGTGTGAAATAAACAATTTCTATATAGTTTTCTCCTACTGTGCTATACTAAAAAAACAACATTTTTTTTGAATAGCATTTTCTGCAGTTCTGTAGCTGTGCGATTCAGCGGTTACGTACTGTGGGTGTGTTCTGCTCTTCCAAAAAACGCAGTTTAGTAGCACCAAAAAAAGTTTGCAGTGTGTTATACATATTTTGAGGTGTTTGAAATAAACAATTTCTTTATAGTTTTCTCCTACGTTGCTATACTAAAAAAACAAAATTTTTTTTTGAATAGCATTTTCTGCAGTTCTGTAGCTGTGCGATTCAGCGGTTACGTACTGTGGGTGTGTTCTGCTCTTCCAAAAAACGCCCTTTAGTGGCACCAAAAAAAGTTTGCAGTGTGTTATACATATTTTGAGGTGTGTGAAATAAACAATTTCTATATAGTTTTCTCCTACTGTGCTATACTAAAAAAACAACATTTTTTTTTAATAGCATTTTCTGCAGTTCTGTAGCTGTGCGATTCAGCGGTTACGTACTTTGGTTGTGTTCTGCGCTTCCAAAAACACCCATTTAGGGCAAGATCCTAAATTTTGAAAATATGAGGAGAAGGTCAAAGGGACGTGGTGGCCCCGGTCGTGGTGCTGCTGGTGGAGCTCCTGTTGCAGGGAGAGGACGTGGTGGATCTGTGCCAGATACACGCACAAGTGAAACACCTTCCTCAGGTGCGAGTAGGAGACCGAGCCTGCGGCGGTATTTTGTCGCGCCTAATGAGGCTGTACGAATGTTTAGGCCAGGACAAGTACAGGCGATAGTAGATTGGGTTGCTGACAGTGCCTCGGGTTCCTTCACATTGTCTCCCACCCACTCTTTTGATGAAAGAACAGAGTTGGCACCTGAAACCCATGTCCATCAGTCTTTCACCTCACCCCCTTGCAAATAAGCCAAGCAGTCTGAGCCCCAAATCATGCAGCAGTCTCTTCTGCTTTTCGATGACTCTGTTAGCAGGGTTTTCCTGGGCCATCCACCTAGCCCTGCCCCAGAAGTGGAAGAGATTGAGTGCACCGATGCCCAACCACTTATGTTTCATGATGAGTACATGGGAGGACCATCGCAGTACGTCTCGGATGATGACAAAAGACATGTGCCAACTGCTGCTGCTTTCGCAATTGTGCAGACAGACAAGGAGGGCAGGGGTGAAGACTGGGTGGAAGATGATGTGGAGGACGATGAGGTCCTCGACCCCACATGGAATGAACGTTATGCAGGTGACCAGTGTAGTTTGGAGGAAGAGGCGATGGTCGCACAGAGCCACCAGCCCAGCAGAAGAGGGAGCAGGGTGCAAAAGCGGAGCGTCTGTCAGCTAGACAGTATGTCTGCTACTGCCCAACGCAGCAAGGGACCAAGCACACCAAAGCCAGGTCCAAGGAGTTCCCCAGCGTGGCAGTTCTTCACACGATGTGCTGATGACAAGACACGAGTGGTTTGCAGGCTGTGCAATCAGAGGCTGAAGCGAGGCATAAACGTTCTCAACCTGAGCACAAGCTGCATGACCAGGCATCTAAGTGCAAAGCACGAGCTGCAGTGGAGTAGACACCTCAAAAACCAAGAAAGGTCTCTGGCTCCTCCTGCTTCCTCTTCTGCTGCAGTCTCGGCCTCTTCATCCACCTCTGTAGTGACAGTGGCACCTGCCACCCCGCAAACAGAGGATCTGCCAGCAACACTACCACCTGGGTCACCAACCATCTCCACAATGTCCCATGGAAGCGTTCAGCTCTCTATCTCCCAAACATTGGAGCGGAAGAGGAAGTACCCCCCTAGCCACCCGCGATCCCTGGCCCTGAATGCCAGCATTTCAAAACTCCTGGCCTTTGAAATGCTGTCATTCCGTCTGGTGGAGACGCAGAGTTTTTTTTTTTTTTTTAACAAGTTTTTATTGGAATAATGAAAGACACTTGAACAGGTGTAAAGATAAGTACACAAGTACAAAAGAGAACATAAGGCTGTTAGTCAGGTTTGAAACAATGGTACATAGGAATATCGGTGTAGCTAGTTGGGTACAACAGGTAGGGCAAAAACAACATGTAACACATGACACTAGCTCACTTGAAGACCAACCTCATGGGGTCATGAAGTTATGAAGATATGAAGAGAGGGAGCTGTATACACAAAATTCTCACCTAGTGAGGATACAGCAGGTCATCCTAGATAAATACCTAAAAAGTAATGCAACCGGAAGGTGGAATACTGGATGGATCTGTCTACGCGCCCCTGTGTTTAGAATCAGGAATAGGGGAAAAATCAAAACAGAAACTAGGAAAGAAAAATGGGGGGGGGAAGGGGCTCCAGAGACAGTGGTGTGCTGTTCATTCCATTACATGAATGGTCCCGAGAAGGAACAGCCCTGGTGGGCCATCCGGAATGTATAGACTGTGCAATGTCAACAAGATTTACAGCCCAATTGGGATAGGGTCAGCGTACGAGAAGGAGAGTTGTTCCAGAGCTGCCTGATCCGCTGCCGAGAGGGTTGTTATGATGAAGGATTCCCATCTGTAAAAAAAACGAGCTCTAGATCTGGGTTCTTTAAAGTCCGTAAGAAGTCGTTCTTTGTAGAAGAGGTTGAGGCAGTCCTTTTCGAGTTGGATGAGAGAAGGGCTTTGGGGAGAGATCCAGTGCCTAAGAATGAGTCTCCTCGCGACAAGCAAACAAAGCAAAATCCAGTCTTTCGAGGAGGGACGTTTGGTAGTCCCTGAGGGGATCGATGCAGCCGGCGATAGAGACCAGAGTAACAATAGAGGGTCCCAATTACCAAATATTAGAAGTAAAGGGTCTTTGGGGAGTTTCAGCAGAGTGATTTTGAATATATAGGATAGGACTTGATCCCAAAATGAGGAAATGAAGGAGCAGGACCAGAAGCGGTGGGAGAGAGAAGGTCTGGGTACCTTGCATAGAGGGCAGGAGGCGCCATCTTTATTGGAGTTAGGAGAGATAAATGGGCTATAAGCCCGGTGTGCGATCTTGAGTTGGGTTTCTCTCCAAATTTCGTTGGGTGTCAGTCGAAGGGTTTTCTGCAGGCCAGATAGGATTTTTTTCGTTATATCTGGAACTGGGAAATCCCTAGCCCAGTTTGCAATAGAGGAGGAGGACATAGACGGGGAAGATTCTTGCAGGAGAGGTCTGTAGATGTCCGTGATTTTATAACGTCCACTTTGCAGTAAACGTTCAGAAAAGCTGTTTTCGAATCTCCGGAGGTTGTCTTTACACGTGTTAGATAAGAAGCTAATGCATTGGTTATAATGAAATACGTGAGAGGGGGGCAGAGAAAAAGACGAGGATATTGTAGAAAAGGGCAGTGGTTTTCCAGTGTTGCCATCGCACAGTGAGGAGAAGTTTGACAGACCTTGAGCCTGCCAGACCGAAAAGGCTTTGTAGTGGAGACCAGGGATGAAGTCAGGATTGCCTTGGATTGGTAAATGGGGAGAGATGAAAGGAGATAACTTGAGTGTTTTTCTGATTTCTCTCCAAGCTATAGCTGTGTCCCTTAGCAGGAGATTGTGTTGATAAGGTGGGGGGACAGTTTTCCATCTGCAGTGTAGAAGGGCCACCAGAGAGTGCGGGTGAGCCATTTCGGATTCCAGGACGTAATTAGAGTATTGGGATGATTGAGCTATCCAATCTAAGCTGGTCCTGAACAGACATGCTAAATTATACAATCTAATATGAGGTAGACCGATACCCCCGTCGCTTCTAGGAAGATGTAGTTTTTTAAAGGCTATCCAAGGTCTTTTGTCGTGCCAGATGAACTGTGAAATTTTGGAGTTGAGGAGTTTGATATCCTTATGTTTCAAAAGCAAGGGAATGGTTTGCAAAGGATAAAGCAGTCTGGCGAAGCTAATCATTTTGATAAGGTGACACCTTCCTAAGAGCGAGAGGGGAAGATTCATCCAGTTTGACAGTTCCTGATAGAGTTTTGTGAAGAGGGGGGGTAATTGAGGTGATAGATGGAAGAGGGCAATTTCCCAATCTTTATACCTAGGTAGGTGATGTGAGAAGATGCAACCTTAAACAGAGAGTGGCGAGCCCAGGGGGGTGTGGAGTGTGTCCCTATAGGGAGAATCTCGCTCTTGGAATAATTGATACGGAGGCCGGAGCACAGTCGAAATTCGTCAAAGGTGGTTGTAATGGTCGACATGTCGTTGCTGGGGTCGCCCGTGAATATGAGGACGTCGTCGGCGAATAGTGAGGTGCGAAGTTCCGCTTTGCCTATTTTGATGCCTCGTAAAGGGGCTATCTGGGAAAGGTATCTAGACAAAGGTTCTAAGGCCAAGTTGAACAGGAGGGGGGAGAGAGGACAACCCTGTCTGGTCCCTTTATGGAGGCGGAAATCCTCTGAGAGGAGTCCAGCCGCAACAAGTCTAGCTGAGGGCGCTGTATACATGGCATTGATAAGGTGGCAGAAAGGGCCTGTGAATCCCATTTTAGACAAAGTGAGGGAAAGCCAGTCAAAGCTTACATTGTCAAAAGCTTTTTCAGCGTCCAACCTTATGATGGCATAATCTCCTGTGGGGTCCTGTTTGGCTCGTTCAAGGGCCAGAAGAACCTTACGCATGTTAAGGGTGGCCGTCCGCCCTTTCACGAATCCTGATTGGGCCGGGTGAATGAGGTCCGGGAGGATGACTGCTAGTCTGGAGGCCACAATCTTCGAGAGAATTTTGACATCCAGGTTGAGTAGTGAAATAGGCCTGTATGAGCCCGGATCCAGAGGATCTTTGCCCTTTTTAGAAAGTAGCTTAATGATGTCCTGGTTACCTGTCGGTAGATAAGGACCTCCCGCCCAGATGTTGGAATAGACCGAGTGGAGCATGGGCGCAGTTATATTTTGGAGAGTTTTATAAACTTCACTTGTGAAGCCGTCAGGGCCGGGGGCTTTAGAGGGGCGGAGAGCATGTATAGTGCCTTCTATTTCAACGAGGGAGATAGGGGCATTCAGGGAATCTAGAAGGGCAGTTGAGATAGTTGGTAGATTCATTTTTTCAAGGAAGGCTTGGGCTATTTTATGGTCAATGGGGTCGGGTGCATAAAGGGCTGTGTAATATCCCAGCATGGTTTTATTTATGCGAAGTGGGGTAGAGTGTGTAGTTCCCGTGCGGTCCCGCAGTGAGGTGATGTGCGTCGGGCGGTGGGCACCCTTACAGAGTCTGGATAGGAGTTTGCCAGCTTTGTTACCAAATTTATGAAGGGAGGCATCTAGGTGGGATTTTTTTGTGAGTTCCAGGGTGTCCGCCCAGGTGTCAAAAGCAGTTTTAGCCGCGGACCACTCCACCTTGTTTGCCGGTGACGTCGAGGTGGCTAGATTGCGTTGTGCGAGGTGAAGTCTGTCGCTGGCCAGCTTGAATTTCGATAGTGCGTTTCTTTTAAAGGAAGTGGCATATGAGATGATCCGACCCCTCAAGTATGCTTTTCCAGCATCCCAGAGAAGGTTCGGGTCCCCTGCATGTGGAGCATTCACGGAGGAAAACTCCTCCCATGCTCGTTCCATGTAAGCGCGAAAATCACCATTATTGTGGAGGAAGGAAGGGAAGCGCCAGATGTTAGGGTGGGGGGGGGGTCTAGATTGTCTAGGGTAAGGAGTATTGGGGCATGATCCGAAATGGCTATGTCTCCGATCTCTGCGTCTGAAACCAAGGGGATGATACTGTCGGTCCCAAAAAAATAGTCGATCCTAGTGAGGATCTTGTGAGGATTAGAATAGAAGGTGAATTCCCTGTCTACCGGGTGCGTTAAGCGCCAGATGTCTGTAAGATGGAGGGAGTCCATAGTGGAGGCAAATAGGGTGGGAGCAATTCCAGCAGGCGCCTGTATGATTTGTTTTGGAGAGGATCTATCGTCTGTAGGATGCATGAGGTCATTAAAATCTCCCCCAACTAGGTGAGGTAAGTGAGAAGTGTTGAGGAGCCAAGTGGAGAGCTGAGAGTAAAATGTCTTTGTGGGACTGTTGGGGGCGTATACATTGGAAATCACTATTTCTTTTGTCCCAATTCTAACCCTGGAGGAGATGAAGCGTCCTTGGTCATCTGTATGCGTGGATAGAACAGTACAAGGGAGGTTTTTGTTGAAGAGAAGGAGGACACCAGCCTTCCGTTCAACCGATTCTGAACCCAAGACTGTTCCAACCCAGAGTTTCTGCAATCGACTGAAGTCAGATGCCGAAAGGTGGGATTCCTGAAGTAATGCTATGTCTGCTTTTAGCCTTTTGAGGTGGCGAAGAATCTTCATTCTCTTGTTAGGAGAACGGAGACCCCTCACATTCCATGAGATTACCTTAAGATATCGCGGATGATAAGGTGTAGAGGCGGCGCTTTTGTATCTGTAAGATTATAGGCAGGGATCAAGAGGTAGAGTTTAGGCATGTTAGTGATGTGAGCATCTGTGTGTGGAGCCCTCGGGTAAGGAGTGCATGTTGAAATGTGGAGTGGGGAGAGGGGGGATGAGGGGGGGTAGAAGAAAAGAGAACAAAGTAAAACAAAACAACAAAATAACGTGAGCATCATAGAGAACTTCGCTTTTTTCCGCATGAGTTCGCTGTGCCAGGTAGCTCCCCATACATGACCCGTCTTGGAAAAGAAAGACCAGTTATTGAGCCTGAGAGCCCCGGGGACCTCGATAATGTGCGAGGGACCCCTGGAATGGAGTTATGGCAGGGAGCCTAAAAGAAAAAATCACACAGCGGAGTCAGGGAGGGCAATTACAGTACAAATGAACTAGTGTGCAGTGAGGCCTGTAGGCATGTGCGCACGCATTACCACCCTGGTAGGGGGAAAAAGAGAAAAAAGAATGGTTTTAGGCATAACATATGAAACAATATATTGATTGAACCAAATACGATGGGAAAAAAAAAGATGGAATGGATGGAACGGCATACGGATTCAGAGCCGTTGTGGAAAAGATCCCTGGGTGATCACTCGGGTGACAGTGCCTGATTGAGAATTAATGGAGAGCACGATAAGTAGATTGTGTATCCCCGACACTCGAGTTGACAAAACAAAAAAAAAAAAAGATCATACGACCTGTAATGGCGAGGAAGGAAGTTCATGGCGGTGTAAGACAGTCCATCAATGGGAGTTTTGGTAGCGCTGTTCTGGAGCAGAAAGTCTAAAACATTTTGGAGAGTCCTTGCGGGGGCTTCTCTGTTCCAACGCTCGCGGACTGGAATTCGACCTGGAGGGCGTGTGAGGGTGTGCTTCACCCCTTAGGGAGCGGAGAAAAGATTCTGCTTCCGCCGGATCCTGGAAGGAAAGTTGATCCCCTTTTGGCGATTTGAGGCGTAGAGTTGCAGGAAAGGCCAGGGTAAATTTTATGTGTTGCTTGAAGAGTTCAGTGCATATCGGTTGAAAAGCTTTTCTTTTCTTGGTGACTTCAATCGAGTAGTCCGCAAAAATTAGGATTTTTACCCCGTCTATTTGGAGAGAAGGGGACTGTCTGAATGTCTGAAGAATGATGGATTTGTCGGCATAATTGAGATACTTGGCAATAATAGGTCGGGGTGTTTTACGTTCGGGATTGAAGGACCCCATACGGTGTGCGCGTTCCACTGTGAACAGGCCTGAAAGGCCTAAAGCCTCCGGGATGCGTTTTGAGCAGAATTCTGCCGTGGCTGCAGAGGGAAGCGATTCGGGGACGCCTACAAATCGCAGGTTGCTCCTTCTCGACCTATTTTCCAAATCTTCTAATTTTTGAATGATGTACTGATTTGTTTTGTCCTGCGACTGTTCTGTGGCTTGCGCTTGATAGAGTTCATCTTCAACCTCAGAGAGGCGGTGTTCCATTTCATTGAGCCTAGTGGAGTGTTCAGCAAGTTGGGCTTTAATTTGTTGCATGCCTGCGTTGACTGCCTTTTCCACCGAGGCAGAGATCATGGGGGAGAGAAGAGCTGCTACAGCAGCAGCAATTCGGTGGGTGCTATCAGCAGCATCCCCAGGGGGTGGGGAGCTGGAAATGTCCCCTGGTGTGGCTGGCTGTGAAGATAGCATAGAGGAACCCTGAGATGCAGTGGCAGGGGGTGTGATGATCTGCAGGGAGGGATGAGCGCTCACCTCCATTTCGGCTGCCTGTGTTTCTTCCGCGGCGTGGGAGTAGGCCGAAGCCGGGGCCTCGATTTGCGGCTTGCCCGGCGGCGCCGCCGCGGCCGCGAACGAGCGAGCGCCGCTTTTTTCCAGGAAGCGGTCCATGTTGGTGAGGGGGTAGCCCGGGTGAAGAGGATGGCTATGAGGGGCCGCTCTGGCTGGCTTTACAAGCAGTTTTTTGGGTCCTGGTGCGGGAGCTGTGAGGAGGTGCAGTTACCTCATGCGGCGCCGGAACCGGAAGTGACACAGAGTTTTAAAAGCCTGATGGCATTGGCTGTCCCACAGTACGTCGTGCCCAGCCGCCACTATTTTTCCAGGCGAGCCATCCCTTCCCTGCACAACCGGACAAAATCAGGTGTGCACTGCGCAATGCCATCTGTGGCAAGGTCCACCTAACTACGGATGCGTGGACCAGTAAGCACGGTCAGGGACGTTATATCTCCCTAACAGCACACTGGGTAAATGCAGTGGCGGCTGGGCCTGAGGCAGATAGCAGTTTGGCGCATGTCCTTCCACCACCGAGGATTGCAGGGCGCTTCAGTTTGCCTCCTGTTGCTAACTCCTCCTACTCCGCTTCCTCATCCTCTACCGCCTCCTCATCCGGTCAGCGTAACACCTTCACCACCAACTTCAGCACAGCCAGGGGTAAACGACAGCAGGCAGTTTTAAAACTTTCCTGTTTGGGGGAAAAACCCCACACCGTGCAGGAGTTGTGGAGGGACATGGAACAACAGACCAATGAGTGGTTGCTGTCAGTGAGCCTCAAGCCCGGCCTGGTGGTGTGCGATAATGGGCGAAATCTCGTAGCAGCTCTGGGCCTAGCCGGTTTGACGCACATCCCTTGCCTGGCGCATGTGCTGAACTTGGTGGTCCAGAGGTTCCTTAAAAATTACCCCAATATGCCAGAGCTGCTGCAGAAAGTGCGGGCTGTGTGTGCGCACTTTCGGCGTTCTCACCCTGCTGCTGCTCGCCTGTCAGCGCTGCAGCGTAACTTCGGCCTTCCCGCTCACCGCCTCATATGTGACGTGCCCACAAGGTGGAACTCCACCTTGCACATGCTGGCCAGACTGTGCGAGCAGCAGCAGGCGATAGTGGAGTTTCAGCTGCAGCAATCACGCGTGAGTCGCTCTGCGGAACAGCACCACTTCACCACCAATAACTGGGCCTCCATGCGAGACCTGTGTGCCTTGTTGCGCTGTTTCGAGTATTCCACCAACATGTCCAGTGCAAATGACGCCGTTCTTAGCGTTACTATCCCAGTTCTATGCCTCCTTGAAAAAACGCTTCGGGCGATGATGGAAGAGGATGTGGCACAGGAGGATGAGGAGGAGGAGGAGGAAGCAGGATCATTTCAAAGGCTTTCAGGGCAGTCTTTCACAAGTGGCTACGAGGGTGGGTTCCTGCACCAACAAACGCCAGGTACACAATTGTCCGGCAGAAAGAGCACAGTTCTGGAGGATGACGAGGTGGAGGAGGAGATGGAGGAGGAGGAGGAGGAGGAGGCATTTTCACAGCAGGGTGGCACCCAGACCAGCTCGTGGCCATCACTGGTGCGTGGCTGGGGGGATACAGAGGACACAGACGATACACCTCCCACAGAGGACAGCTTTTCTTTGCCTCTGGGCAGCCTGGCACACATGAGCAATTACATGCTGCAGTGTTTCCGCAATGACCGCCGAGTTGCCCACATTTTAACTGGTGCTGATTACTGGGTGGCCACCCTGCTGGATCCCCGTTACAAGGACAACGTACCGTCCTTAATTCCCTCACTGGAGCGGGATCGTAAGATGCGCGAGTACAAGCGCACGCTGGTAGACGCGCTGCTGGTGGCATTCCCACCTGACAGCGGGCGTACGGTGGAAGCACAAGGTGAAGACAGAGGAGGAGGAAGAGGTCGCCAACGCAGCCGGGGCACCGGCAGCACCTCAGAAGGCAGGGTTAGCATGGCTGAAATGTGGAAAAGCTTTGTCAGCATGCCACAACAACCAGCACCACCAGCTGAGATGAAACGTCTTAGCAGGAGGCAGCATTTCACCAACATGGTTGAGCAGTATGTGTCCACAGGCCTATACGTACTGGATGACGGGTCTGCCCCTTTAACTTCTGGATCTCCAAATTGGGCACATGGCCTGAGCTTGCCCTTTATGCCTTGGAAGTGCTGGCCTGCCCTGCAGCCAGTGTATTATCTGAACGTGTATTTAGCACGGCAGGGGGCGTTATCACAGACAAGCGCAGCCACCTGTCCAGAGCCAATGTGGACAAGCTCACGTTCATTAAAATGAACCAGGCATGGATCCCACAGGACTTGTCCGTACCTTGTGCAGAATAGACATGTATACCGGTGTTGTGACAAAAACTGTCCGGCCATCGGATTGTGTCCGGCCCATACTGCGAAGGCGCAGCGCTTGCGCAGTACAGAGGACAAGGAGATTCACAAAATCTCCGAAGATGAACGGCGCCTGCGCTGTGAGTGCAGGTTCAAGCCCCACCATCCAAGTGGACATACGGTAGCACATAGTAACAGGGCCCCTCACGGGCTCGGTTCGATCGCCACGCTTCGGGCACGGCCTCACTTGGCTCGTCTTGAACCACGGATGGTGTGGCCTTCACCTGAACTCACCACACAGGCGCCGTTGGTCTTGGGAGATTTTAGAAATCCCCTTGTCCTACATACTGAGCAAGCGCAGTACAGGGTGGACACTATTTGACGGGGGACAGAATTCGACACATCACCGGCATTACACAGCCATTGTTGTATTTTTGAATCAGTGTTGGCTACCTCGTCCTCCTCCACCGCCGCTTCCACCTACACAGCCACATCCACCTACACAGCCACATCCACCGCCACTTCAACCTCCTACTCCATATGGACCTCGTCCTCCTAGGTCAAGATTATTATTTTTTATTTTTATTTTTTTATGTTATTTTAGGTTATTTCCCTATCCACATTTGTTTGCAGAGCACTTGTCATGCTCTTAGCAACATTTTGCTGCCATTTGCAGCCCTCTAGCCCTTTCCATTACCTTTTTAGAGCCTTTTTAGTCCTTAGAAGTCCGGGTCCCCATTGACTTCAATGGGGTTCGGGTTCGGGTCCGGGTTCGGGTTAAAGTTCAGTCCCGAACCCAAACTTTTTTCCGAAGTTCGGCCGAACCCGTCGAACCCGAACATCCAGGTGTCCGCTCAACTCTAGTCACTACTATGATTGGTGGGTTCCCTCCACACCATTGGGACTGTGAAAGGCATGGACTTTTTCTTCTTGTTTAGCCAATGACTCAGATAAGTTGCACATGAAATGCAACAATAAAGAGGGACCCGACTCTTGTCCTGATCCCCATTTTACATCCAAAATATAGGTGGTATGCATTTTTTACCACTGCTGTCACTTTTGGGGTGCAAATGTAACGTTGCCACAAATGTATCAGAAGTTTTCTGCATTGTTTACACAGTTTGGAGGCACCTTGTCTAGACTTGTGCACTGCCGAAAAATCCATTTGTTTTTGTTTCATTTGTTTTATTTTTGCTTTTGTTTTTCGGGTCATTCGTTATGATCGCAATTCGTAAATTCATACATACCTAAATTTGAATATTCATAAATTCGAAAATTTGTAAATTCGAATATTCGTAAATTAAAAAATTTAAAGATTCAAAAGTCCGAAAATAAGAAAGAATAACTAACTATCTAACTAACTAACTAACTAACTAACTAGCTAACTAATAATAACTAACTATTAAATTATAGGTATTGGAATTTCCTTTCAAATTTGGCTGTTAGTGAACGTAACGATTACGAATTCATCCAAAGTTAAGAATTATCCGAAATAAAGAATGCCGTATCTAAACAAATGGAAAGCAACAAATTAATAATAAATAATAATAAAACGTTTTTAGTATTATTATTGTTATTTATTATTATTATTTTGTTCCGTTCCATTCGTTTAGACATGGCATTCGTTGTTTTGGATAATTTGTAACTTCAGATAAATTTGTATTCGTTACATACAGCCAAATTTGAAAAGAAATTCCAATACCTATAATTTAATAGTTAGTAATAGTTAAGTTATTATTAGTTAGTTATTATTTAAGATTTTCAAATTTTCTTTTTTTGGGGATTTGAGAAGCAAGTGTCATCTCCCTGTTCTGCCTAGTGACAGGATACTGATCTTCTGCTTCCTCTAATCGGGAGCAGCAATCAGTGTCGTGTCACAGTAAGCCCCACCCCCACACAGTTAGAATAACTCCCTAGGACACACTTAACTCCTTCCTAGCCTACTAGTGGTTAACCCCTTCCCTGCCAGTCACATTTATACAGTAATCAGTGCATTTTTATAGCACTGATCGCTGTATAAATGTGAATGATCCCAAAATAGCGTGAAAAGTGTCCGATGTGTCCACCATAATGTTGCAGTCACGATAAAAATCACTCATCGCCGCCATTACTTGTAAAAAAAAAATATTAATAAAAATGCCATAAAACTATCCCCTATTTTGTAGATGCCATAACTTTTGCGCAAAACAATCACTAAACGCTTATTGTGATTTTTTACCAAAAATATGTAAAGAATACGTATCGGCCTAAACTGAGGAAAAATATATGTTTTATGTATTTTTTGGGGATATTTATTATAGCAAAAAGTAAAAAATATTGCTTTTTTTCAAAATTGTCGCTCTATTTTTGTTCATAGCGCAAAAAAATAAAAGCCGCAGAGGTGACCAAATACCACCAAAAGAAAGCTCTATTTGTGGGGGGGAAAAGGACATCAATTTTGTTTGGGAGCCACGTCGCACGACCACGCAATTGTCAGTTAAAACAACGCAGTGCCGAATCGCAAAAAGTGGCCCGTCATTTGGCAGCCAAATCCTCCGGGGCTGAAGTGGTTAATTTTGATATTTCCAAATGAACTAATTTGTCGAAATTCATGAAAAAACTAATTCGGAATGAAACAAATTGCACATGTCTAATCTGTCTTCTGAGGGAAAATATCACACAACTGTTCCTTGGAAATGTTAGGCAATGACACTTTCACAAGTCTCCAGATGTAACTGTATGAGGTGTAGATCTGACCAAGACAAATGTACCTTGTAATAAAAGAACAATAAATGACAGTCAGGTAATAATCTTTAGTCTCACAGTGAAGATACATTTATATTTCCATGTGGTGCCATTTTCATTGTTCTCTCGTACTTTGTGGAGAAGTTATGAGACATCATGACCATCAGACACCTCCCACCCTTGTAGGTAAATATACTCGTCTGTGTATAAATCTTTATTGTGAAATATCTTGAAAACTTTAGCCAACCAGCACCTTTATCATCTGTTTTCTAATTCATCTAATCACAATATGTAAGAATTAGAACATTTTATCTTGGAGGGTGATGATTTCCCAAAATTTGTAGACAAATGTAATAACATCAAGGTTTAAAAGAAAAAATGAAGGTGCTTCCTACTTAGGCTGCTTTATAGAATAGAATAGAATAGAATATAACAGAAAAGAATAGAAAATAATAGAGTAAAACAGAATAAAACAGAATAGAATATAGAAGAATAGAATAGAATAAAACAGAATAAAATAGAATAGAATATAAAAGAATAGAATAGAACAGAATAGAATAGAAAATAAGAAATCAGAATAGAATGGAAAATAAAAGAATATAATAGAACATGATAGGAAAGGATATAATATAATACAAATTATGTAAAGGACAGCAAAGAATATAAAAGAATAGCATAAAACTGAATATAATAGAAAATAAAAGAATAAAAACGAATAGAATAAAATAACAGATTAGAATAGAATATGATAAATAATAGATTATAATATAATGGAATAAAATGAAAGAATATAACGGTCTTCCAATATTTGAATTTCAAATTTTTAATACAATTAAATTATATAGAACGAATATAGCCATCTTACGAAAATCTATATTTGAATAGATTAAAATAGAATGTAGTAGAACAAAATAGAAAGAATATAGCCGTCTTCCCAAATTAGAATTTTGAATAGAATAGAATAAAATAGAAAGAATATAGCCATCTTCCCAAATTAGAATTTTAAATAGAATAGAATAAAATAGAAAGAATATAGCCATCTTCCCAAATTAGAATTTCAAATAGAATAGAATAAAACAGAAAGAATATAGCCATTTTCTGAAATTTGTATTTCAAATATAAAATAATAAATAAAAGCTGTCTTCAGAAATTCACATTTTGAAATAGGAATTTTGAATAGAAAAGTATAGAATTTCAAATTTAATAAATTATTGACCAGAACAAAATAGAAAGTATATAGCTTTTGTTCAAAATATTAATTTTGAATTTCAAAGTTTGAATTTTGAATTGAATAGAATAGAGAAAAAAGAGAAAAAATATAGCCGCCTTCCAAAAATCTAATTTATAAACTTGATTTTGAATAGGATCAAAAGAATATAGCCTTCTTCCGAAATTATCATTTCAAACAGAATAGAATAAAATAGAACAATATATTAGGTGACTTTCACGATTTGAATTTAGAAATTCAAATTTTGAATTTGAAAATAATAGAAAATGAAATTTCATTTTTAAATAGAAAAGAATAGAATAGAATAAAAAAGAACAAATGTTAGACATGTGCACACTGAAATATTTTGTTTAGGAATTTAGTTTTCGTCCGCAAAATACATTTATTTAGTTACTCCCGAAATTTGTTTTCATTTATTTTGTTTCGTTAAAATTGCATTCGTCTGAAAATACGAATAAATGAAGGTCAAATCTGTCATTGAAGGCTTATGGTTTCTGTTGAATGTTCTAAGAAGATTAGACGAAACAGCTAAACTGTACGACGCCGCAATCGTACATCTCCAGACGAATGTTCCGCCTACAAGCTATAGAAGAATTCTAATGTTGTATGACACTAGTAATAATTATATTTATAAATTATTATTACTAGTCAACCAACATGTGAATTCTTCTACAGCCTATGGGCCAAGCATTTGACCAGAGATGTACGATTGCGGCGTCGTACAGTTTAGCTGCTTGTCGAATCTTCTTAGAACTTTCGACAGACACCATAAGACTTCAATGACAGATTCAACGTTTGTATGTTTTTCGCTGCTTCGTCGAATCTTCGTCGTTCATGTGGAATGGTCTACCCCAACACTGGGGCTGATTTACTATAACTCCAGGAAGTACTGAGCACATCGCAAAAAATAGCTCAAATTTTTGACAATTAAAAATTCCATGGGCGAATTTGCGAATGAAAAAGAGCGCTATTAGCAACAAACAAGTGTTAGTAAATGTGAAATCAGCGCTAATTAGCGAATCCGCGTACGCGCAAATGCCAATTTCCACTAAGTTTTTATATAGCACTGCACTGTAACCATGATCCATGTATGTGAAAGAAACATTTTTATATGAGATGTGCTCTTATCTATTGCTGTATATTGCAATTAGTATTCCTAGTTTTTTTCCTTCTTTTGCTAACGAATGCAGTTATGAAGGATTATTACATAGTAATGTCTGCTATTATGTAAGATTACATGTATTAAACATTTAGGTTACCTATTTGTTGTATGTTGTTTTTTTCATGTTTTTATTTTTTCATTTAGGTGGCTATAAAGCGGTAATTATTTATGTTCATTCTTTAATCATACTACACTGTTATGCAGGTCTTGTACTTAGCACAATGGCTTAGTGGTCTGCTCCCATGTCTATACAGCTCTCATGTTACAAGTTCAAATACCACCCAACCTACCATCCAACAGCTATGTTTATTGTTTGCACAAGCAAATTAAAATAAACAAACAAAGAAATGTAAACTGCCCGTTAGCTAGTGTGTGATGTTTGGAAGTCCACACCATAATATTATTGAATAAAAGTGCATTAGCTAATTGGCATTCACCTATTTTCAGCATATGCTGCTTTGGCTAATTGGCTAATAGGCATTTGCCTTTTTTCACCAATACAATCTTTTAGTATCTCTCTGTGGGATTTGAACCCATGAGTGCTTCGAAGCCTGAGTTTTTCAAGGTAGAAGTGCTGACCACAAGCCTATTGAGCGTAGCACAAACATCTACTAGTGTGTGTAGGACCACTTAACGACCGCTCACTGTATATATACGTCGGCAGAATGGCACCGACAGGCACAATCACGTAGAGCATACGTGATTGCCTTTGTACAGTTGGGGGGTCCAATCAGACCCCCCTCCTATACAGTGAGCGGTGGCTAAGTGTCCGGGAGCGTTCCGGGATGAGGGGGCAGCCATTCGTTTCTGGCCACCCCCTCGCGATCGCTCCCGGCGAATAGAAATGCCCCCTCTGTCTGTGTCAGACAGAGGGAGCAGGAGGAAGTGATGTCATCTCTGGTGCGGCGCTCACATATACCGAGCGCCGTACAAGAGAAGATATCAGGTCAGTGCACACAACACTACACTGACCCCAGGACACATAGGGACATAAATCGCCCCCCAGGCCCCCCCAGACACCCCAGATCACCCCCCAGATCACCCCCCCATCCCCCAGTCACAGTGTCACTGATTGCAGTGACCATTTATTTAGTGATCACTGCAATCAGTGACATTTGTGACTGTAAAAGTGTCACCAAAGTTTAGTCTTAGGTCAAGTGTAGCCCCCTAACCCCCCCTAATAAAGGTTTAACCCCCTGATCACCCCCAGATAACCCTTTCACCGCCTATCACCACTGTCGCTTAGCGATCATTTTTCTGATCGCTGTCTTAGCGTCAGTGATGCCGATCGGCAGCCAGTAATTTTTTTTAGGTTCGCCGCAGGTTTTTATAGCGTCAGGTACCCCAATATATTATCTAATAAAGGTTTAACCCCCTTGATCGCCCCCCAGGTAACCCTTTCACCCCCTATCACCACTGTCACTAAGCGATCGTTTTTCTAAACGCTGTCTTAGTGTCTGTGATGCAGATCGGTAGCCGGTAATTTTTTTTAGGTTCGCCGCAGGTTTTTATAGCGTCAGGTACCCCAATATATTATCTAATAAAGGTTTAACCCCCTTGATTGCCCCCCAGGTAACCCTTTCACCCCCTATCACCACTGTCGCTAAGCAATTGTTTTTCCAAACGCTGTCTTAGTGTCGGTGATGCAGATCGCAGCCAGTAATTTTTTTTAGGTTCGCTGCAGGTTTTTATAGCGTCAGGTACCCCAATATATTATCTAATAAAGGTTTAACCCCCTTGATCGCCCCCCAGGTAACCCTTTCACCCCCTATCACCACTGTCACTAAGCGATCGTTTTTCTAAACGCTGTCTTAGTGTCTGTGATGCAGATCGGTAGCCGGTAATTTTTTTTAGGTTCGCCGCAGGTTTTTATAGCGTCAGGTACCCCAATATATTATCTAATAAAGGTTTAACCCCCTTGATCGCCCCCCAGGTAACCCTTTCACCCCCTATCACCACTGTCGCTAAGCAATTGTTTTTCTAAACGCTGTCTTAGTGTCGGTGATGCAGATCGTAGCCAGTAATTTTTTTTAGGTTCGCCGCATGTTTTTATAGCGTCAGGTACCCCAATATATTATCTAATGAAGGTTTAACCCCCTTGATCGCCCCCCCAGGTAACCCTTTCACCCCCATCACCACTGTCGCTAAGCAATCGTTTTTCTAAACGCTGTCTTAGTGTCGGTGATGCAGATCGGTAGCTGGTAATTTTTTTTAGGTTCGCCGCAGGTTTTTATAGCGTCAGGTACCCCCATATATTATCTAATAAAGGTTTTAACCCCCTGATTGCCCCTAGTTAACCCTTTCACCAGTGATCACAATATAAGTGTTACGGGTGCTGCTGGTTAGTTAGTTTGCTTTTTATAGTGTCAGGGCACCCGCCGTGTATATAACCCAATAAAGGTTTAACCCCCTGATCACCCGGCGGGTGATATCAATTAGGTTTTAGCGTCAGAGAGGGTCTGTGTCACACCCCAGGCAGCGCCAGGTTAGTGCCAGTAACACTAACACCCACGCGTGAAGCATACACCCCCCTTAGTGGTATAGTATCTAAACAGATCAATATCTGATCTGATCAGATCTATACTAGCGTCCCCAGCAGTTTAGGGTTCCCAAAAACGCAGTGTTAGCGGGATCAGCCCAGATACCTGCTGGCACCTGCGTTTTGCCCCTCCGTCCAGCCCAGGCCACCCAAGTGCAGTATCGATCGATCACTGTCACTTACAAAACAAAAACACACATAACTGCAGCGTTCGCAGAGACAGGCCTGATCCCTGCGACTCCAGTGCTGTAGGAGGTGATTTCACCACCACAGTTAAAAAAAAAGCAAATATGCCGAAGCATTGGGGCAGCAGGGGCGGAGGAGCGATTTTGCTCCTAATGCCGCGTACATACGGTCGAAATTCCGACGGAGGCTTGCCCGTGGAAAAGTCCGACCATGTGTGTGCGGCATAACTTTTTTGCGGGAGGATGCCCCCATGCTTCGGCATATATAAATGGTGCGTGTATGCCCATCATTGGAAGTGGGTGGATGAAGGGCGGTATTCTAATGGTGGGCATACCCACCGATCAATCTCTTTTTTCGTTCAGCCAACTGGCTGCATGAAATAAAAAGATTACAATACATGTCCAACAAGGACCAGCAACGTACTGGTATGTTGCTGGACTTTGAATGTTTATACCAGAATGATGCCTGCGGGTTTAGGTATCATCTTGGTATCATTCTTTTCAGCCTGCGGCCGGCTTTAATGTAAAAGCAATCCTAGCGGCTAATTAGCCTCTGGACTGCTTTTACAAGCAGTGGGAGGGAATGCCCCCCCCGGATATAAAAAGCGCCATTGGGAAATTGGGAAAGCATTTTATCACACCGATCTTGGTGTGGTCAGATGCTTTGAGGGCAGAGGAAAAATCTAGGGTCTAGAAGACCCCAGTTTTTTCAAAAAAAGAGTACCTGTCACTACCTATTGCTATCATAGGGGATATTTACATTCCCTGAGATAACAATAAAAATGATAAAAAAAAAAAATACTTGGAAGGAACAATTTAAAAATAAAATAAAAAAGCAAAATTAATAATAAAAAAAAAAGAAAAAAAAAAAAAAGCACCCCTGTCCTGCCCTGCTCTTGCCCAATGGCGAACGCAAGCGTCGGTCTGGCGTCATATGTAAACAGCAATTGCACCATGCATGTGAGGTATCACCGCGAAGGTCAGATCGAGGGCAATCATTTTAGCAGTAGACCTCCTCTGTAAATCTACTGGGGTAACCTGTAAAGGCTTTTAAAGGCTTTTAAAAATGTATGTAGTTTGTCGCCAATGCGCGTTTGTGCGAAATTTTAAAGCATGTCGTGTTTGGTATCTATGTACTCGGCCTAAGATCATCTTTTTTATTTCATCAAACATTTGGGCAATATAGTGTGTTTTAGTGCATTAAAATTAAAAAAAAGTGTATTTTTTAACCCAAAAAATGCGTTTGAAAAATCGCTGCGCAAATACTCTGTAGAAAAAAAATGCAACACCCACCATTTTAATCTGTAGGGCCTTTGCTTTAAAAATATATATAATGTTTGGGGGTTCAACATAATTTTCTTGCAAAAAAAAAAATGTTTTCATGTAAACAAAAAGTGTCAAAAAGGGCTTTGTCTTCAAGTGGTTAGAAGAGTGGATGTAAGCTTCCTAATGTTGTGTATAAAATGCCAGAACAGTTCAAAACCCCCCCAAATGACCCCATTTTGGAAAGTAGACACCCCAAGCTATATACTGAGAGGCATGTCGAGTCCATGGAATATTTTATATGTTGACACAAGTTGCGGAAAAACGACAATTTTTTTTTTTTTGCGCAAAGTTGTCACTAAATGATATATTGCTCAAACATGCCATGGGCATATGTGGAATTACACCCCAAAATACATTCTGTTGCTTCTCCTGAGTACGGGGATACCACATGTGTGAGACTTTTTGGGAGCCTAGCCACGTACGGGACCCCAAAAACCAAGCACCGCCTTCAGGCTTTCTAAGGGTGTAAATTTTTGATTTCACTTCTCACTGCCTATCACAGTTTCGGAGGCCATGGAATGCCCAGATGGCACAAAACCCCCCCAAATGACCCCATTTTGGAAAGTAGACACCCCAAGCTATTTGCTGAGAGGTATTGTGAGTATTTTGCAGATCTCGCTTTTTGTCACAAAGTTTTGAAAATTGAAAAAAAAAATATATATATATATATATTCTTTCTTCATTTTCAAAAACAAATGAGAGCTGTAAAATACTCGCCATTCCTCTCAGCAAATAGCTTGGGGTGTCTATATTCCAAAATGGGGTCATTTGGGGGGGGTTTTGTGCGATTTTGGCATTTTATGGCCTTCGAAACTGTGATAGGTAGTGAGGAGTGAAATCAAAAATTTGTGCCTAGAAATCCTGAAGGCGGTGCTTGGTTTTCGGGGTCCCGTACGTGGCTAGGCTCCTAAAAAGTCCCACACATGTGGTATCCCCGTACTCAGGAGAAGCAGAAAAATGTATTTTGGGGTGTAATTCCACATATAACCATGGCATGTGTGAGCAATATATCATTTAGTGACAACTTTTTGTAATTTTTTTTTTGTTTTTTTTTTGTCATTATTCAATCACTTGGGACAAAAAAAAATATATTCAATGGGCTCAACAGGCCTCTCAGCAATTTCCTTGGGGTGTCTACTTTCTAAAATGGGGTCATTTGGGGGGGTTTTGTGCTATTTTGGCATTTTATGGCCTTCGAAACTGTGATAGGTAGTGAGGAGTGAAATCAAAAATTTGCGCCCTTAGAAATCCTGAAGGCGGTGCTTGGTTTCCGGGGTCCCGTACGTGGCTAGGCTCCTAAAAAGTCCCACACATGTGGTATCCCCGTACTCAGGAGAAGCAGCAAAATGTATTTTGGGGTGAAATTCCACATATAACCATGGCATGTGTGAGCAATATATCATTTAGTGACAACTTTTTTTTTTTTGTTTTTTTTTTTTAGTCATTATTCAATCACTTGGGACAAAAAATTAAAAATTCAATGGGCTCAACATGCCTCTCAGCAATTTCCTTGGGGTGTCTACTTTCCAAAATGGGGTCATTTGGGGGGGGTTTGTACTGCCCTGTCATTTTAGCACCTCAAGAAATGAGATAGGCAGTCATAAATTTAAAGCTGTGTAAATTTCAGAAAATGTACCCTAGTTTGTAAACTCTATAACTTTTGCGCAAACCAATAAATATACGCTTATTGACATTTTTTTTACTAAAAACATGTGGCTGAATACATTTTGGCCTAAATGTATGACTACAATTGAGTTTATTCGATTTTTCTTATAACAAAAAGTAGAAAATATCATTTTTTTTCAAAATTTTCGGTCTTTTTCCGTTTATATCGCAAAAAATAAAAATCGCAGAGGCAATCAAATACCATTAAAAGAAAGCTCTATTTGTGGGAAGAAAAGGACGCAAATTTCGTTTGGGTACAACATTGCATGTCCGCACAATTTACAGTTAAAGCAGCGCAGTGCAAAATTCTGAATTCACCTCTGGTCCTCTAGCTACCAAATGGTCCGGGGCTTAAGTGGTTAAGGAGATATTTCTTGCACCTACAGGTAAGCCTTAATCTAGGCTTACCTGTAGATGCAAGTTGTCTAAGTGGGTTTACAACCACTTTAATATTATTGTAACAACCATGCTCATGCTGATGTGGCATTGGCTAATAGGCATTCGCCTCTTTTCAGCATATGCTGCTGAGTGTTTGATGGTGGGACTACTTTATATTCTAGGTATAATAATACTCAGCACAGTGACTTAGGCCCCTTTCACACTTGTGCGACCTGAAAGTTGTGTGATTTTGATGCGACTTTAAGCAATGCCTGTGTAATCTTGAGGTCTATGGACGCAGGAGTCGCAGGGAAAGGCGCGCAAACTTCCGTCTGCCTTTTTTCTGCGATCCCAGGGAATATCTGTGTAAACTTAAGGTCTATGAACCTCAACTCGTATCAAAGTCGGACCAAAGTAGTATAGGGACTACATTGAAGTCGGTGTGACTTGAAGTTTCACAGATATAAATGGTACACATTGAAAATCATGGGGTATTACTTGTCATGCAACTCTGATGACCAAAGTAGCAGGAAAAGTCGCTCAAGTGTGAAAGGGATCTCAGCCCAACTTTGTGAGTGATTTCAGAGACATCATTGCACTTTCCTGCACAGATGTCTAGTGAAATCACATAGGTCTCAACTGTCCCTGATTTTGACCAAAGTCCCTATGTCCCTCTTTCCTCCTCATTTGTCCCTCATTTTGTTTGGATCTGTATAGTTTGATATAAAATGCAATTTTTATCTTTCAAAAAGTGTTTCCCAGCGCTAAACCTTTCATCTAATTTCTAAATTGCTTTGTTTGTAAATTCCCAAAGCCAATCTAAAGGGATATTATTGTTAAAAAAAGCACTTGGGGGTTTAACTAATATATATATTTTTTTTTAATTATTCTGCTTTAAGAAGGTGTTTTAGGAGGTGTGTACTATGCCTACATACTTTTGCTAATAGTTGTCCCTTATACCCATCTCAAAAAGTTGGGAGGTAAGAAATCGCCTCCTGAAGTCGCCCAAAGTAGTGTAGGAACTACTTTTGGGAATCTGTGTGGCGTCGCACCAATTCGGACAGTTCTATTGCCGTCAATAGGCGCCGATTTGGCCTGCAATTTTGACAAGTAACCTAATGAGATTAAATGATAACACCTTTGAATAAAGCCCCATTTGCACTTGTGCAACCTTAAAATTGCACAGCTTTGCCATGACTTGAAGCAATGTCTGTGTTATCTTGTGGTGTATGGACCTCAAATCGCATCAAAGTCAAACCAAGGTAGTTCAGGGATGAATTTTCCCCACTTTCAGGATGCACAAGTGACAATAGGGCCAAATTCAAAGATATCCTTGAATCTCTTTCACACTGCTGCGACCTGCAAGTCACCCTAATTTGCTGCCACTTTGTCGCTGCAACTTGGCCCCAACTTCTGGGAATGCCTGTGTAATATTGCGCCCTATGTACCTCAAGTCACATGAGGCTCTGTTTCCACTATTGCAACCCTAAATTCGCATGATTTTGCCGCAATTTTTTGCCACGATTTTGATGCGACTTGGAGCAATGCCTGTATATTTTTGAGGTCTATGGACCTCAAGTCGTATCAAAGTGGGACCAAAGTAGTGCAGGGACTACTTTGAAGTCGCTGTGACTTGATGTCGCACAGATATGAACCATACTCATTGGAAATCATGGGGTATGACATGTCATGCAACTTTGCAGTCCCACGTTGCATGACAAGTCGCACTAGTGGAAACCGAGCCTGAAAGTCACACCAAAGTAGTACAAGGACTACTTTGAAGTTGGTGTGACTTAAAGTAGCACAGATATGAATGGTTATCAGTGAGGATCATGAAAAGTCGCCCAACTGTGAATAAAGTCATATATATTTTAATAGAAAGGAGCTCTCATTTATACTTGCATAGTCCTTACTGGTTTACATCAGCAGAACAAATGCAGGAAGTAGTGATGTGTGCACATGGGCCAGAAGCAAATGTGTGGTGATACCAAACAAATCAATGAAGCCCACCCACACCAAATATACCCCCACCTTGAGTAAGCACAAGTACATATCCTACACTTACCCGGCAAATCAGCAGCACTTCCTCTATGCTAAAGAGGGAGCTCGCCATGTCCACCTAGATGGAGATCCTGACCAGCACAGGAACTTCCGGGTAATTACAATGACTCATTTCCGGGTCAGGAGGTGAAACCACGCTCTGTTGATTGCAGCTGCGAATATTTGATCTCAATCACACTTAGAATTTATTATTTTTGATTATTTGCAGATATGCAAATCTGTATTTCTACATATAATGATATTTGAAGGTAAACTTAAGGGAGTTTGAAAAGGAATGGTGTCTCACACTGATAGCGGGAGAAAATCGTTCAGCTGAACTCATACGATTTTCATTCCCGCATGTCAGTCCCGACTGCAGGGGGGACGGGACATCAGAGACATCTGTGCAGGTTTCTGCACTTAAATCAATACAAATCACACCAATTAGAACAGCGGAATTGCCACCGATCTGACATGTCAAATCGCACCAATGTGAACCAGAGCTGACACATACAACACTGCCTATCCTCCAGCTGAATTCATTACCCGAAATTCTCCACAGCTGTTATATATAAAGATTCCACCTTTATCATTTACTTGCAGGTGTGCTGAAGCCTAGGTTTACATTGGGGCGATTTGTCATGCAATTTCAGAAATCAAATTGCATGAATATTGGTGGCAATGGCACTGTTCCAATCGATGCAACCCCAATTTTGTGGCGCCGCACTGATTTGCAAAAGTAGTTCCTGCACTTCTTTTGCCGATTTCAGGTGCAACTTCAATAGAAATTTGTGTATGAAGCCACACAGATGTGTATCAAGTAGTACCTAAAATGGCGCTAGCTTAAGTGAAGTAGCGCGATTTCAAAGTAGCATCAATGTGAACAAGGGCAAAGAGATTCATTTTTTGGTGCACAAATCCATCTAGAAATAAAATATTAAGGATTTTGCACTTTGTCAAAAAAAAAAAAGCACACACACCAAAGCTCAATAACGTACTTTTATTTTGCCAGCAGAAACAAAATTAGGTACATTCATTTACTAGATTCAACAAAATTTGGACAGGTTACATGGTGCTACATTTAGCAATTGGATTTTAAGGGCCCTGCTCATAGGAGCTTACAATCTAAAATGTGTCAAAACCTTAGAGTGCACACAGCTTTACTTTTAGTGTATAACGGGAAACACATCACATTTTTATCTGCAAGAATATAGAAACATACTCAAGTCATTATTCTTACAAAGCATTCCAACATAATAATAAAAAAAAGACATGTTCAAAACCCCCTCCCCCACCCCACAATCCACATATACGTACATTGGTGACCATGTTCTGCTGGAAGCTGCATTTCTGTGTACATGATTAATTAATGAGATCCAAGAGTAGAAGGTCAGCAGATGCTTCCAAACGATTTTGCACGGTCAGACAGGAACAATACACACACAATTTTTGATTGAAAAAATGCACTAGAATTTCAGCAAATAACACTAGTTAGAGGTTTGTCAATCTGCACAATATCATTCCTTCTCTCCCCCCACAAATCACAGCATAAAACCTGGCCTTCTCAGACCAAACAATCCCCCATACTGCAGCCCTTTATATAAGAGAGGTTGTATTGTTAGCAAACTGACACACGCCAAATAAAAGTACACGCCCAATAGAAGTACACGCCCAATTGAAGTACACGCCCACCAGTATCTTTCAATCTGTCTCTTCATGTATGTCTAAAGTGATTGCACCTGATGGGCAGGAACAAATAATACTATTTACAACTGTGTTAGCCCTTGGCTATGTGCATCAAATCTCCAACTGCAGGCCAAAGATCCAAGTCCATTTGCATGCACATAAACAAAGCAACAGTTTTCTAAGCATATATACCTGTGCAGTGTAAACCCTACAATTTTAAATGTCCAAGTCCCTGGGAATGATTAGTGCTAACAAACATTAACATCGGGCCCTGGCTCCAATGAGCTTCCAATCTAAAGTCCAAAATAAACTTTTTTACATTAGAGACTATTTTGACAGGAGACAAATAAAATACCAGCATGTCTTTGGATTGTGGTGAGAAACCCACACAGGGAAAACATATAAACTTCAACATAAGCATTAGCATGTTGGGGAATTGAACCAGCAACCCCAGTGCTGCTAGACAGAATTGCTGCACCCTTAGCCACCAGGCAGCCTCACACATGTTCTCAGCATCTCTGTGGTGTGTACCAGCCCTGAGTCCAGAGCCATGTTCCGTGTCTCCAAGCAATATACAATATATTGGCCTAAGTATTGGGACGCCTGCCTTTAAACACACATGAACTGTAATCACATCCCAGTCTTAGTCCGTAGGGTTCAATATTGGGTTGGCCCAACCTTTGCAGCTATAACAGCTTCAACTCTTCTGGGAAGGCTGTCCACAAGGTTTAGGAGTGTGTCTATGGGAATGTTTGACCATTCTTCCAAGTGCATTTGTGAGGTCAGGCACTGATGTTGGATGAGAAGGCCTGGCCTGCAGTCTCCGCTCTAATTCATCCCCAAGGTGTTCTGTTGTGTTGGGGTCAGTACTCTGTCCAGGCCAGTCAAGTTCCTCCACCCCAAACACACTCATCCATGTCTTTATGGACCTTGCTTTGTGGACAGGTCCAAATCATTTGGTGGAGGGGGGATTATGGTGTGGGGTTGTTTTTCAGGGGTTGTGCTTGGCCCCTTAGTTCCAGTGAAGGGAACTCTTAAGGCATCAGCATACTGAGACATTTTGGACAATTTCATGCTCCGAACTTTGTGGGAACAGTTTGGGGATGGCCCCTTCCTGTTCCAACATGACTGCACACCAGTGCACAAAGCAAGGTCCATAAAGACATGGATGAGTGAGTTTGGGGTGGAAAAACTTGACTGGCCTGCACAGAGTCCTGACCTCAACCCAATAGAACTCCCTTTGGCTGAATTAGAGCAGAGACTGTGAGCCAGGCCTTCTCATCCAACATCAGTGCCTGGCCTCACAAATGCACTTCTGGAAGAATGATCAAACATTCCCATAGACACACTAAACCTTGTGGACAGCCTTCCCAGCCTTCCCAGAAGCTATTCTAGCTGCAAAGGGTGGGCCAAATCAAAATCTAACCCTACGGACTAAGACTGGGCTGCCATTAAAGTTCATGTGTGTGTAAAGGCAGGCGTCCCAATACTTTGGCTAAATTGTGTATCTGGCAAGATTTACAATGGTGGTGGAACCCTCCTACACATAAATACAACATTTAGACATAGTTTTAGGTCCTGGGAGATCAGACAACTTCTCTACATGAAGCAGCATGTTTGGGATTTGAACCCAGATACTAAGAGATGCTAAGCAGAAGTTCTAACCTCTAAGCAACAGAGCTGCTACATGTGGAAACCTCCTACACGTAAATACACATAAATACTGCATTTCTTTGGACATACAGGTGATGGAATTAAATTAATCAAGATTTATTCTTCTTGATTGATTCTGTGATATTTGGTGTTTTTTTGGGGGTGAGTTTAGAATAGTGATATTACCCTCAAATTTTGGGGAATTGCATTTTTATTTCTGATGTTGGAACACATATCAGATTTTTGGGGCTCAAATTATGATTATTTAGAAATAATAAAAAGCACAAAAAAATGTGACTCATTTTAAATTTGCATCAGCAATAGTATTGATTGTGCTTTGTAAAGATACCTGTGTGAGTTGGGTAAAGATTGTTGTGAGATGGAGAGTAACAAGTGAAAGTGACAGAGAAAAATACATTTTATCAAAACATTCCACATTCTAGCTTTCTTTAAAAACAAAATATTTTATTTAGAAGCAACATTGTTGCAAAGGAAAATTTATTTCAGAGAAAGATACATTTCATCTCAACATTAAAAGAATTTCTTTGTGAAAGTTACAATTGTATCATTAGAATCAACGGCTAAAACTTGCATTGGACTAAAATAGCTCAGATTTTCACTTCCAAAAAATGCTCTTTAATTAGCTCTCATTTCGATATTTACTATAACTCTTGTAAAAAAAGACACTTGAGTTAAAATTTGAGTTATATTAGCTCTGAGCATGCTCAGTTTAGTTTGCAAATAGTTGTCCAAAAACGGGCATTTTTTTTACTTCTCAGACTTTTAAAGATATTTCAGTGTAGAAATCACTTTATCACACAGTTTAAAAGCAGATTATCTTTAAATAATGTATCGCATATTTCAGTACCATTTAGGCAATTATATCATGCTCTAAACATTATTTCCATGTGCACAACTCCAGCTTTTAGTAGAGTAAGGATTTGGGCGCTATTTGGATTCTGGGAGCTATAGTAAATTCGATTTTGGTAAGTATTTTTTCTCCAGCGCTATAGTGAATACCGTTTTAGCGCTAATTAGCACAAATTCACGGCAATTTGCGCTAATTAGCGCAAATTCGCAGAAATTTGCGCTAATTAGCGCAAATTTGCGTCAATTTGCGCTAATTTGCGCCGCGCCGCTATAGTAAATGACCCCCTGTGTGTGTTATTAGAGTATCATTTCAAAATAATGCTGTTTTGTTAAGCCAAAGGTGATGTAAAGAGTCATTGTAATCAAAATGCACATTTTAAATGGAAACATTTTGGTTGCCGCATTAGAATTGAAAAAAAAAAAAAGTACATTTTGAATTCGACCAATTTGAAATTTAGCGATTTAAATGCTTTGAATCGAAAAAAAAAGAAGATTTGATAAAACGCATAAAACAAATTCCGAAAATAAATTCTGAAAATGAATCCCGAATATCATTTGAACAAATCAACCAAATTTAACAAAACGAAACGGAAGGAAATGAAAGAGATTTTTCCATCACACACATCTCTACCTGAGACAACCACAAGATTTCATTCCCAATCAGAATTGGACAAAATCTTCATTATTCGGAGTAATGAATTTCAACCAATCCAAAATATCAAAATGAATTGTGTCCAAAATAACAAAATATTGCAATCAAATTTGAATTGTATTAAGTTTGAGTTGAATTGGATTTGAATTTGAAAACAAATGTAAAATATAAAAACATTCCCTTCATAGACTGTGTGTGTATTAGTGGACCTAAAAGATCTGATGAAGAATATTTAAATATTGATTAGATTTGGATTTTTCCAAAAATAAAGAAGTAAATCTGTAGATATGAAATCATTTGTACTTTACATTATTTCTTCACACCTGCCTAAAATTTTTGCACGGTACTGTACACAGAGACATAAAATGTTGAAGTCGGATGTTTCTTTTATAACTTAGAAGACGTCACATATTGGGAATAAATCTTATTATTAATACGAATAAGATGAATGTGTCTTAGATGAAACGGAAAAATCAGATATTCGAAAATTAAAAAATCGGAAATATACAAAATTCAAAATTAGAAAATTATAAAATTAGAACTTCAAAAATCGTAAATCCAAAAATTCAGAAATTCTAAAATTTGAAAATCGGAAATTTAAATATTTGAAAATTCGGGATTCGAAAATTCGGAATTATAAAATTATAAAATTCAGAATTTGAAAATTTGAAAGTTAGAAATGAGAAAATTCGAAAAAATCTAAAATTCGAAATTCCAAAATCATAAATTCCAAAATTCCAAAATCAGAAATTCAAAAATTCGGAAATCAGAAATTTGAAAATCAGAAATTCTAAAATTCAAAAAATCGAAAATTTTCAAATTCTAAAATTCTAAAATGCAAAATTCAAAAATTTGAAAATCTGAAATTTCAAAACTAGAAAATTCTTGATTTGAAAATTCGGAATTTGAAGTTCCGAATATTCCAAAATTTGAAAATTCTGAAATCGAAAATTCGAAAATTCTGAAATTTGAAAATGCAAAAATTCAGAATTCGAAAATTTGAAAATGCTCAAATTTTGATTTTTTTTTCATTTCTGAATACCGTATTTTTGAATTTCCGTTGTCCTAATTTTAGAATTTCCGAATTTCTGAAAAAAGCAAAAAAAACTAATTAAACTAAAACAAACAAATTTTTTGCCAGTGCACGTGTCTAATTTGAATTTAAGACGACAGCTATATTCTTTCAATTGTATTCTATTCTATTCTAAACCTGACATTTAAATTTCAAAATTCTTTTTTCAAAAGTTGGCTATATATTTTTTTTATTCTATTTTTTGTGAAATTGGAATTTTGGAAATTCAAAATTCTAATTTCAAAATAAAATTTCGGAAGTATATGTTTTCTATTTTATTCTATTCTATTTGAAATCTGAATTTTGGAAGATGTCTACATTCTTTCTATTGTATTCTATTATGTTTTGAATTTTAAATAAAAATTTCAAAAATTGAATATTAAAGGATGGATTTCTTTTTTTAATCAGATGAACGTGTCTTAGATGAAATGGAAAAATCAGAAATCAGAAAATTCGGAAATTCGAAAATTCGGGATTCTAAAATTTGGAAATTCGAAAATCTAAAATTTGAAAATTCTAAATTCCAAAATCATAAATTCCAAAATTCCAAAATCGGAAATTCCAAAATTTGAAATTTGAAAATTCGAAAATCGGAAATTTGAAAATCAGAAAAGCTAAAATTAGAAAATTCTAAAATTCTAAATTCCAAAATTAGAAAATTGGAAATTCCAAAATTAGAAAATTCTGGATTCGGAATTAAAAAATCCGAATATCCTAACATTTGAAAATTCGGAAATCGAAAATTAGAAAATTCGGAAATTAGAAAATTCAGAATTCGGAAATTAGAAAATGCGAAAATTTGGATTTTTGCATTTTCAAATTTACGATTATCGTATTTTCGAATTTCCGAAGTCCGAATTTCTGAATTTCTGAAAAAAGCAAAAAAACGAATTAAAATTAAAACAAACAAATTTTTCGGCAGTGCACATGTCTAGTTTGAATTTCAGACAACAGCTATATTCTTTCTATTGTATTATATTCTATTCTAAACCTGAGATTTAAATTTAAAAATTCAATTTTCGAAAGTTGGCTATATATTTTTTCTATTCTATCCTATGTGAAATTAGAATTTTGGAAACCAGCTATATTCTTTCTCTTTCATTCTATTCTGTTATATTAAAATTCAAAATTTTAATTTCAAAATAAAATTTCGGAAGTATATGTTTTCTATTTTATTCTATTCTATTTGAAATATGAATTTCGGAAGATGTTTTGAATTTAAAATTAAAATTTCAAAATTAGAATTTTGAAGGATGGATTTCTTTTTTAGTCTATTTTATTCAAAATGAAAAAGTTTGGATTGCAGTTATATTCTTTCTATTTTATTCTATTCTTTTTTTTACATATTAAACATTGAACATTTATTGGGAGAAGTAAAGAAATGATGCACAATACGCGGGTCGCAGACACAACTGCACACGTTTTTGGTAAAGCTTCACATCTCTTGTAATAACCTGGAAATATTATCTGATAACGCTCCGTTGTAGTGATGATCATAAGAGGTCCAATCTTTTTTAGTCACTGATAAGCGATCTTATCTAAAGGTAAAAGATTTGGGTTTTGTCATCACCTGAACAATACAATAAACATGGGTAACCTTATTGTAGTTTGGTTTCTTGCCGTCCTCTGCCCTTGTTATTGTAGGGGGTGGGGAAGGGGAAATAGAAGAAAAGAAAGGAAGAAGTTTAGGTAGATTGTTGGCTTTCAGTTCCACTCAAACAGAGTGAAATACAGATTTGGTCCTGTGAAGTCATGCATTCCTTCACTCATTATGAGGTGTGGGAGGGCGTGGGGTCCTCAAAATCCTGGGAATATTTAAAGACAAACCGGGGTTGCCGAGTCTTGTGAAATCTCTCTACACCGCCTGTATCCTGTGCCGGGGAATCTTCCACTTCACAGATGTCTCTGACCTTGTTTCGCCAGTCTGGGAGGGACGGAACCCGGGGAGAGTTCCGGTGTAGAGGAATCAATGATTTGGCCACATTTAGGCCTCATGCACACTGGACGTGTTTGGACGTTTTTACAGCAGCTGTTTTTGGCTGTAGACGTTTTTTTTTCTACAGTCATTAAACTCTCCATCATGTTATCCTGTGTCCATGCACACATAGGCTCTTATCAGCAGTTTTGGGCAGTGGCATTTTTAAACAGTCAAAAAAAATAATGGATTCTGAGAGACTTTTTCAGCTGTAAAAACACTCTAACGCTGATAAATGCTCAGAAACGTCGCTCACCAGTGTTTTTTAATGTTTTTGATCCATTGGAAAAAAAAAATCTTAAAAAAAACCCCAGCTAAAAAACGCGGAAAACCGCGAAAAAACGCCAATAAACACTAAAAACCACTATTGCAAAAATGTTGATTTTTTTAAAAAAAAACTCACTGCAAAGCTATTGGCATTTTTATAGCGTTATTTTACTGTCCGGTGTGCATAAGGCCTTAGGAGGGGTTTGGTTAAGGAGCGTTTATATCTTTTTAGGCTCCATGCACACCGGACGTTAAAATAATGTTATAAAAACGCCAGTAGCTTTGCAGTGAGTCTTTCAAATTTTTTTAACATTTTTGCAATAGCGTTTATTAGCGTTTTTTTTGTGTTTTTCCACGTTAGCGTTTTTAGCATTTTTTTTTTTCTCTTGATTTTTTTTGTTTTTTTCAATGGTTCCAAAACATTAAACGCTGGTGAGCCATGTTTTTGAGCGTTTATCGACGTTTATCAGCGTTTATGAGCGTTTGTCATTTTTTGTGGTCAGAATAACGACTCCTGAACGCAATTTTAGGGCGTTCAGAAAACAGCCCATAAACTCCACTGCTGATAAACGTCCAAAAACATCCATGTGTGCAATGGACACATAGGATAACATAGAGGGGAGTTAATGGGCTTTAAAAAAAAAGCCCAAACTCCAGAAAACTTGAGTTTATGATCTCCGGTGTGCATGGAGCCTCAGTGTAACATTTGTAGTAAGCAGCAGGCTGCGTTTAAGTTTAGTTTGGTCTCTGTCATTTTTTTAATCAGTTCCCTGACTCAGTGGCGTCACTAGGATTGGTGTCACCTGGTGCGGTAAAACATGGTGTCACCCCCCCATCCAGTGACGTCACTGACACATGCACTCTGAAGGTCTGGCATATTGTGCCGGATCTTCCGAGCACTGTGCTGTAACTGAGGGCTCCCGCACACATTCGCAGGAGTGACGTCATCGCAGCTCTGCCCATACTTTGCATTATCTGCTGTCCTCAGGTACAGATCTGATTCAGAGATTCCACTGTATGCCGATCTCTGGATAGGATCTGTCCCTAGGGACAGCAGATAGTGGCATTATTGGCATTGATGATTTGATTTGGATTTTGGAACTGACCTGCTTACATGGTGTGTTGCTTGCTGGACCAGATCTGATGGCCGCAGGGAAGATGGCAAGATGCCGCTGGGAACTTCTGCTAGCTGGACGGATCTGATTGGGGTATGGGTCACCCCCCTTATCAGACCAGCTTAGGGTCTATACCTATATATAATATAGCTGTGGCTGATACCAGGGGGGGGCGGTGCCGGACACAGCTAAATTTATATTATAATATTATACATAGGTATAGTAGCTCACTGAGCCACCCACCCTGAGCTGGTCTGATGGGTGGGGGGGGTGCTGGAGACAGCTATATTATATACTACTGGGTGTGTATACATATATATATATAATATAGCTGTGTCCAACACCCCCTCCCCCATCAGACCAGCTCAGGGTGGACGGCTCAGTGAGCTACTATACTTACGTATATTTTTATAATATAAATGTAGCTATGTCCAGCACCCCTCTCTCTCCCACCCCGTATTCACAGCTAGGGGCGCCAGGGATGTACACTCCTCTCACAGGGGTTAAGTGGATGGCTTGGCGACACCTTGGCCACCCCCCTCTCCTAAGGCTATCACACCTCACTTCGGGCTCAGGCCGGTGGCGGTCACCCCCTCAATGCAAGCTGACACCCTCCCGCCCGTTACAGCACCAGCTTCGGGCCAGGGCAGGGCAGGGCAGGCGGCTCGCAATACACTCGTGACCCGTCCCGGGCAGCAGCTGGAGAGGACAGTGTGCTGCCGCACCGCCCGGGGGGGATAGATAGTGACATGTGATAGGCTCAGCAGGGAAGTAGGAGGAGGCTGAAGGACACATGCCAGGCTGCGGCGCTGGAGGTGTTCTGGTCAGGTCAGCTGAAAAAATAAAAAATGACAGGGCTTTCCTCAACCTCGGGAGAGTCGAGATGGTGTCACCCCTCTAGTGGGTGTCACCCGGGTGCGGACTGCACCCCCCGCACCACCCTAGCAACGCCTCTGCCCTGACTTTATTCCAAAAAGGGTGTGATTAAGGAGCACTGCCACCAGATGTGGGTCAGTGTGCCTGTTTCTTTTTGACATTGCGATGTTTGTGGATCCCATCTGTGAAGCTTGTCAGGGGTATTGTACCAGTGTGTCAACATTTTATAACCCGTTTCCTGCATTTTTGTGCTTATGGAAGACTTATGTGCTAATATGCAGGCGTAACTTCATTGTTTGTCAGTGATTTCCTCCTGTAGTTCTTCCGACCACTTCCTCCTGTGTCCATCTATCCTGGCATTCTTAGAATGTTGTAGCCACGAATAGGCTATTGAGGTGGCCTTGGTACAGTAAGTGGGGTACTGACTTGGCACACCGATTCCAGGTCAGTTAATGGTCTGTGAAAGTCCTGTGGATTTCCTTTTTTGCCCAAATAGCTTTGTAATTAAAGGAAGGACCATTGACGCAAATGAGGAAGGTTGTTTTCTAACTTGGGGGGACCACTCTTTGATTTTTCCCCCAGTGCAACAGTCACCTGCCAATAGTGAGGCGTTTTGCTGTATTGGCTGACACATTGTGTTTTGGATACCCGGGAGAAAGGCAGGGTTGTCTTTTAGTGGTGTCAAAGGGCTAAGATATGTGGTGATGGACTTTTGGTAATGGAGTGTAACATCTCCAATGTGTTGCCTGTAATGGGGTACCTGCATAAACTAAGGGGGTAACTGGTCCATGGGATCCAGGGAGAGAATCTCAATGGTGCCCGGTTTAAGACTGCCTCAAGTGATATCCAGTCTTTCATATGGCCATGGCAGTGCCAGTCAATTACTCTAGCCAGGTGTGAAGCATAATAGTAATGTTTGAAGTCCGGTATGCCCATCCCACCCAATTCCTTAGGTTTAGTCAGACAGTTAAGTCTGATTCTAGGTCTCTGCTGATTCCGTAGGAACTTCAGTAGAATAGAGTTTAGTGCCTTGAAAAAATTTACAGAAATTCTAATGGGTAAAGTTCGCATCAGATAGAGGAACTTGGGCAAGATCACCATTTTGATAATATCCGCATGTCCAAACCAGATATGTGGCTGAGGGCGGGGCCACCCATCACGTGACCCCATCCCCCTCTCACGCAAGGGGAAACCCGGGCTTCCCCAGTGAAGTGCGGGTGACCCCGCCCCCCTCTGATGCAGTGGAAACCTGCGTTACATCAGAGGGGGGCGGAGTCACGTGACAGGTGGCCCCGTCCTCAGCTACATAAGAGACCTGTCAGTCTGCCGGGATTCCCAGGGTGTCTCCGATGGAGACAGGATGCTTGCTGTTCCTCGCTGCGCTGGACATCATCGTTGGAACCTGGACCTGGAGAGGAGAGATCATCCATCGCTGGACCCCGGAGAGGAGATATCATCCATTGCTGGACCCCTGGGGGGAACTCCACAACATTTTTTTTTAAATTTGGCACGGAGTTCCCCTTAAAATCCATACCAGACCTGAAGGGCCTGGTAATTGAATTTGGGGGACCCCCACGCATTCTTTTTATTTTTTATCAATGACCTTTCTCTGTATTGCCGGGAGCCGACAATTCATTATAGCCGCGAGTGCTTTTAATTTTTTTTTTTTCCTTCAGAAATGACACTTTGTGCAGGGACAGTTTTAAGCACGGTAAAAAAGCGCTACTTTACAGGCATACTATACACACCCCCTATGTATGAAATTTAAAGGAATATTTCACTTTTATTGTTTCACTTTAAGCATTATTAAAATCACTGCTCCTGAAAAAAATTCAGTTTTTAAAACTTTTTTATGCTTTGATACATGTCCCCTGGGGCAGGTTCGGGTCCCCAAACACTTTTTATGACAATAACTTGCATATAAAGCCTTTACAATTAGCACTTTAGATTTTTCATGTTCGAGTCCCATAGACTTTAACAGTGTTCGGATGTTCGACCAAATGTATTGCCTGTTCGCAAGTTCTGGTGCGAACTGAACTGGGGGGTGTTCGGCTCATCCCTATTAATAACCTCAAATGTGACTTCCCCCATGCTGCCGCTTCCCTAATCTCAGCCTCTCCATCTCCCACTGCTCCTATTCTTCTAAAACGCCCCCCTTTTTTCCTATCCCCTTCATCCACCTTCTTCCCCCCAGCACTGATTACCTTCCCCCACACCCGATTCAACCCCCCATGAAACCCAATCCCCTGCAGCTACCCTCAGAATCCAGATTCCCTCCTCTGCCACTCCTGCTGGCTTCAAGTGATGCAGGGGCTTAGAGGGGATCATAGTATGTCCCCCCCACAATGGCCCCTGCATATCCAATCCATCCCTGCTCCAGTGGCATCCCTCCTCCCCCTCCCACCACCTGCAGCTGCTGTCTGCACTGGGCTCTGGTAAGCAGACAGGCTGGAGAGTGAGGGGGGGCGAGTGAGGTTGGGGCTTGGTAAACATGTGTTTACCAACCCCCTCCCTCTAGTACAGTGGACGCAGGCAGCAATCACTACTGATCATTCCTTTGTTCACTGACAACTGAACATAGTAAACAGCATGTTAATTCACGTAATGTGCTGCAGAGAAAGAGACTATCTTTGGTCCCTTTATCTGTCTCAATAAAGAGATCTGGGGATCTGTTTAGACCTCTGATATCTCACCAAAGACCCCCCTCCAAAAAAAACACAAAAAGGAAAAAAATGTAAATTACAAAATAAATAGAAAGGCCCCTTCCACATGAAGCAGACTCTGTCAAGCAGATCCCTCTGTTCAGTAGTGGGGGGGGGATCTTTCCACTGATCCTCGCTAAGCAGGTGGATGACAGGTCCACGTCAGCACCGCTGATGCAGAGTGAACACGGACACAGTACGCTGTTCTCTTCCTTTTGGATGGAAACAGACCACCTGTCCATTTCCATCTGATCCGATCTGCTAGATGGATGGGGAATGGTATCCCTATCCATCTGTTTTTAGCGGGTCAAATCGGAAGCAGGCAGGTGTAAATGAACACATGTCCATTTGCATCAGCCTCTCAATAGAGAACAATGGGTGGTCCGATTTGGCCCACCTGAAAAACGGGCAGGCGAACCGGATTGGTCTGCTTGTGTGAAAGGGGCTTAAAGCGGTTGTAAAGCCTAATATACTTTGTATACAAATATCATATTTGTATCGACAAAGTATTTTTGAAGTGATCTATCTATATTAAACAGAAAAAACACATATACATAATAAATAATATATATATATATTTATATATATATATATATATATATATATAAGCAGCGCTAATTAAGTGCAAGCTGTGGGGGAGGGGAAACAGTTTCAGACAGGAGTGAATCTTAAGGTAAAAAACACACAGTATCTCATGGATAAGTCCGTATTAGGAGGTGATGAGAAAAAGCAATCTTCTTAATAGAGCCGCAATGCTCTCATTCTGCCACCAACACCACCACTCGTGAAGAAAGAGGAAAACTGGGGGGCCGTGAGACCTCCCCTATGATAGAACTCTTACCAGACGGCGCTGGATCAAAGGCAAAAACAAAGTGGCTACAGATCTCCTCCTCTCTCAGATAGCGGATATCATCAAACGGGATGCTCACATGTGTGTAAGAAAGAAGATCCACAATAGTGTAACTCCACAAAAACACAAGTTTATTGGTCCCCAATAACTCCCATAAAAACCGCACTTACAATATATAAAGAATCATAATACATTACTCGATCATGGACGCTGCTGGAACCGCGAGATGTCAGAGCTGTGTCTCCGTCCTAACTTCTCTGCGTTCCCTGCTCCGTTCAGCTGACGTACGTGTGCGACGACCAGCGTCGTGACGTCACTATGATATGCAGTCACTGTATCTAACCCAGACGCGTTTCATCAGTAATTGACATCATCTGTGGGTGTGGACCTGCGGTCAGTCAATTACTGACGAAACGCGTCTGGGTTAGATACAGTGACTGCATATCATAGTGACGTCACGACGCTGGTCGTCGCACACGTACGTCAGCTGAACGGAGCAGGGAACGCAGAGAAGTTAGGACGGAGACACAGCTCTGACATCTCGAGGTTCCAGCAGCGTCCATGATCGAGTAATGTATTATGATTCTTTATATATTGTAAGTGCGGTTTTTATGGGAGTTATTGGGGACCAATAAACCTGTGTTTTTGTGGAGTTACACTATTGTGGATCTTCTTTCTTACACACATGTGAGCATCCCGTTTGATGATATCCGCTATCTGAGAGAGGAGGAGATCTGTAGCCACTTTGTTTTTGCCTTTGATCCAGCGCCGTCTGGTAAGAGTTCTATCATAGGGGAGGTCTCACGGCCCCCCAGTTTTCCTCTTTCTTCACGAGTGGTGGTGTTGGTGGCAGAATGAGAGCATTGCGGCTCTATTAAGAAGATTGCTTTTTCTCATCACCTCCTAATACGGACTTATCCATGAGATACTGTGTGTTTTTTACCTTAAGATTCACTCCTGTCTGAAACTGTTTCCCCTCCCCCACAGCTTGCACTTAATTAGCGCTGCTTATATATATATATATATATATATATATATATATATATATATATTATTTATTGTGTATATGTGTTTTTTCTGTTTATTATTTTGCCTGTCTATGGACAGGAACTAGCAGCAGCTTTTTTCCTTCATTGGTAGTAGGAGGGAGGTGTTTTATAGCACAACCTCTTGCAAGTGTTTTTTTCTTTCACCGGATTTCTCTTTTTCCTCCTGGAGCGCTCGATTGGGAAGGGCTATACGTTTGTTTGCTTAATAGATCTATCTATATTGTTGTAATAAAAAAATTATACTTACCTTATATTTCGTGACATTTGTACAGTCTTCTTGTATGACTAACTCAGCGCCATCTCCGTTGTGGTCTTCCTGGTTTGAATTGAATTTAATTTCCGCCCACAGTTTCTTCTGTCCTCTGTAATCCCGCGCGTGCGCTTTAGGATCACTATATCCAAGCCTCATTTTCGTTTCAAGTTTCTATGTAAAGGAAGATATTTCATTCACAGTTTACACTGGTGTTCTGGCGAGAACTGCCCCACCAATCAGATAGTGTGGGGACAGTTTTCGACCGGACACCAGGAAGCAGGAACTAAAAAGACAGCGAGAAGCATCTGTAAGCAAGTTCCTATCTAAAGATATTTATATTTAGAAGCGTGTCCCCCTCCGTGAGTTACATGTCCCCCTCAGTACTGTTCCCCCCCCGGGAGTTACATGTCCCCCTCAGTACTGTTCCCCCCCCCCCCGGGAGTTACATGTCCCCCTCAGTACTGTTCCCCCCCCTGGGAGTTACATGTCCCCCTCAGTACTGTCCCCCCCCGGGAGTTACATGTCCCCCTCAGTACTGTTCACCCCCTCCGGGAGTTACATGTCCCCCTCCACTCTCCGTGTCCCCCTCCGAGCTGCGTGTCCCCCTCAGAGAGTTACATCTCCCCCTCAATGTCCTCCTCCACCCCCCTCGATCTGTCT